>JAHWFP010007345.1:106067-119091 GCA_023313725.1 Lithobius niger
CCCCCCCCCCCCCCCCCCCCCCCCCCCCCCCCCCCCCCCCCGAGACCGACGGGTTTCCAACATAGCCACAGTTAGGAGGATGGAAACCAGGTTTATTAAAGTGGGGACCAAAAGCAAGCTAAGCGACTTGTGTCTACACAGTAATTCCAGAAGAGAGGCAAGCAACCAGACCAGATTGCCAAGTTCATAAATAGCAATTTCCATTACATGCATCCACTTAAAGGAGCTGACTTCCAGAATTCGGAGATGTCTCTCATCAGTGCTGCAACAAAAAATGGTAAGTGAAAAATTAAGTTCCACCAATCAATGAAGAGCCACGTGAGACTTCCCAGATAACAAACTATAACAATCATCAAACAACATGAAAAAGACCACTTTCATTAAAATGGTGAGTGATCGTCACTGATGGGCAATAGTTAACTACGTATGATTGGTAGTAGCTGGTTAAACTACTTTCAAAATACTTACGCAGTAGTTACAACTACTTCTAATTATAGTTGATAACTACTTGTTAAACTATTTCTTTTGTAGTTTTTTATTTTTATTTTTTAATTTAATGATAATAAAATTTGCTCAGAGAGTTAAACTACTTATCATTGAACTACTTTTTAATTTTTTAATTTTCGTAGACCAACCGGTAATTTTGTGCATTTTAGAAAATTGAAGTGCATTTTTATTATTTTTGTTGGGAAAGGTTAAATACAATACTGAAATTCTTCAAATTTTGGGAAAAGCAGTCATCCCTTTCATGATTAAAATTTGGAAAAGTAGTTGAAAATAGTTACAACTACTAACTACCACAAAAGAATTGTAACTGTAGTTGCAACTAGTTTTATTCAAAATAGTTGGTTGGTAGTTGCAACTCTTTTTGTTTACTCTAGTTAGTAACTGTAATTACTTTTTTAGTAATTGTTGCCCATCACTGGTGATCAGCTACTACCCAACACACAGTAGGATGAAGTGGGATCTACGCAAATACCAAAACAAAATCCGAAAATTTCAGGAAAAATAATGTTAACAAATAACAAGTTTAAACAATGCAAATTAAAAATGGCTTCAGTATATGCTACTCTAATAATATGTCCCTAGGGTCTTCCTGGGTTCGTCTTTTATTCCTTCCCAATAGGTGAAATAGGTGACCTACTCGTTCTTTGAGGGTCTACGGCATGTAGTTCAGAGGGTATGCTGGTTTTGAGTGTACGCGGGAGAAGCCGACATCCGGGGGGGGGGGGGAGTGTTTAACCTTGTAACTTCAAGATAGTTGATGTGTTTTACAATGAGTTAATAAAATATAACGACAACTCATGAGTTTATCGAAATTTATCTCTGAGAGGTAAACGGGATCTTTTTATAACGTGGAAAAATCTTTGTAAAACCCTTACAAAGCACTGGTTGCCGGGCTGACTCGCCTTAAAAACAATGTCAATGTCAAAGAAACTCTTATTAAAAGACTCCAAAGCAACTTTCAAATTTACTCTAACATTTAAGCAAGCTTTGTTTAACTATTTACAAAAAATAGAAACGAATGTTCCTTCAGTTGTACATACATACTGACACTCAGAAAACTTAATTTTGAGTTTCAGAGAAGCAATGACTCACGGCATCTGTGTTTAAGTGCTCTTTACCTGGTTTGTACCTGATTTCGTAGTCAACCTCTTGGAGCACGTGTCTTCATCTTAGAAGTCATCCATTTTTCCCAGCCTTCCGTTTTAACCAGTGAAGAGGATTGCGATCTGTTTTTACGACAAACATGATGCCGTAGAGAGGTGAGGCCTAAATTTAGCAATGGCCCAAACGATACACGCGCATTCTTTTTCCGTCATTCTAAGGGTGTGTTCCCTTGGCGCGAGCTTCTTGGAGTGGTACAAGGATGGGTGTTCCTCACTATTAATGTCTTGAGACAAGGATTATGCCAATGCCTCAGTCTGAACAGTCGCACTGGACTATGAAGGAGCCTTCATGTCTGGTTTTGAAACCAGTGCCAATTTGAGATGATCAAAAGCTTGTTGCTTTTTTTTGGTTATTCCTAACTACTGGCACAGTAGCAGTCTTCTTAAAAGAGTCATTTACATTTACATTTACATAAAATAATTGTCGCGCCCATAGGCATTATGACAATCTGCACAGGGTGCAGGACAAAAAAAAAAAAAAAAAAAAAAAATAAGTTAGGCCAAATTATGAGAACAACTTCTCACTTTCCTCTCCACCCCAAGTTTTTTCTTAAATCCTTCCAGATGTTTAGCACAAGCCACGTCCTCTTTCAAGCCATTCCAGTTGAAGGCAGTTTCAACAAAAAATGAAAATCTGGCGTAGCCTCTCCGAGTGTGTGGGAGCCCCACCTTCATAGCATGATCATGCCTTCCAAAAAAATTGGGCACAGCACAAAAGCGATCTCGGTCCACAATAGTGTGGCCGTTAACAATATTGAAAAATAGGTGAAGCCGGTGTTCCTTTCTTCTGTCCTCCAGGTTCAATAAAGCAAGCTCCCTCTGTGTAGCAGTAACACATAACTCTTGCCTAAAGCCTCTCTTTATGAGCCTAGTTGCACGTCTCTGTACTCTCTCCACTTGCTGCACTAAAGAGGAAGTGTAAGGGTCCCAAACAGCTGAAGCGTACTCAAGTCTTGGCCTAACAAGGCTTTTGTATGCCGCCAAGCGAGTATTTTCAGGAGCATCCCGCAGCACCCTGTAAACGAATCTCATCATTCTCTCCGCACCCTTTACAATATCAGACACATGAAGATTCCATCGCCATTCTGAGGTCAGGTGCACACCTAAACACTTTAAGTCAGTGACTCTATTGAGTACCTCCCCCCCTAAAGTGTAATCATAAAACACTGTATTGTCCAGCTGTTTCCTTGTGAATGACACAACTTTAGTCTTGGTGCGATTGATCTTTAAACTCCACTTCTTACACCAGTTCCAAAAGATAATGGTGTCTCTGCTAAGAGCCAAGCAGTCATTAAAACACTTAATTCTTGCTGCTAAATTTCCATCGTCAGCAAAATAGAAGGCTGCACTTGAAAAATGATCCAGAGCATCATTCAGGAAGAGTATAAAAAGCAGAGGACCATACACTGAACCCTGCGGTACGCCAGAGGTTACTTGCTTCGAGTCAGATGTCAGTCCATCAGCTACTACAACTTGTTCCCTACACCCAAGGAAGTCGGATGTCCAGTTCAAGACCCCATCTGCAATACCATATGCAGCCATTTTGTGCAAAAGCAGTCGATGGTCTACTGTATCGAATGCTTTAGAAAGGTCAAAAGAGACCATGTCAACCTGCCCAACCTGGTCCATACCCGTGACAATGAAATGCTGAAGGTCAACAAGCATTTGTTCGCAAGAACCTCCTCTCCTGAAGCCATACTGTGCAGGATGTAGAAGTTTATTTTCTTCCAGGTGTTTGCTAACACAAGACACAACGATGTGCTCCAACATCTTCACCACCACAGACGTTAGAGATACTGGTCTGTAGTTCCCGGGATCAGTTTTGTCCCCTCCCTTATGAAGGGGAACCACCCTAGCAAACTTCCAGTCCACTGGCAGTTCCGCCTCAGTCAGTGACTTGTTAAAAATTACCGTTAAAAACTGTGCACTGTATGGCAGCATCAGCTTAAGAATTTTAGCTGTGATTCCATCCGCACCACAAGCTTTCCCAGTCTTCAAAGCATTTATCAGTTTCTGAACTCCTTCAAAGGTAACCGTTACCTCCAACATTTTGGCATCAGTCCTGCTTGAGAAAAATGGTAGAGGTCCCTTGTGAGGGTGCCCAAAAACTGATTGAAAGTAGTCATTCAAAACATTACACTTTTCAGCAGGATTAGTAATGAGCTCACCATCCTGACTTCTCAATGGGGGAAGCGCATGATCCGTCTCCCTTTTCCCTCTAGCCAAAGTCCAAAAACTCTTTGGGTTTGACCCAAGAAGATTAGACAGATTATCGTAAAAGTGTGCACGTGCTTCCTTCAATTTGGTTTTAACCAAAACATCCAATTGCTTATAATCGGACCAGTTAATTTCATTCCTACTTTTACACTTATTGTACAGCGTCTTTCTTTTCTTGATCAGTTTCCTGCACTCACTATTAACCCATGGCAAGCCAGTAGAATTCTTTGCAGTACCAGTAGGAACAAACTTCTCAACGAGCTCCTTAATAATACACTTTAGGAAGTCCCAAGCTTGGTGAACAGACCAATCGTGGACACTTGAGTCTGCCAAGGGAGCCCAAGTTTGTGAGTACTCGGGCAAGTACTTTTGGTATCCTATCAAACCCCAAAACGACCTGTTATCAGTATTGGTAGTTGGTCTTTTAAAGGCTTGTGCAGCCCAGACTTTAATAGAGTCAGGTGCACGAAAACCTCTACCAACGTCATGGCTTTAGTATTTTAAACTGGCACAGTCTACTTGACTCTTTCGAGCATTCACTGTCAAACCAGATTTTTTGAACAGCTGAATAAAAGAGCAAATGTTTTCCAAATACTCCTCCCAAGTTTCAGAGCCAACAGTCACGTCATCCTGGTATGGGTGGTGAAGTTCTCTAAGACACGGTAAACCTCTTCCAGGAGTTTCTGAAAGCAAAGTGGTGCACATTTCATGCCCTTATTCATGATCAGGGGCTCAAACTTTGTTAACAGGGTAGATAGTAGCACAACGTGTTGGTCTCTCAGTGAGGGTTACTTGCTGTAACCCATAGTTTAGGCCGAGTACAATGATGTACTGCCAACAAGCAGCCTTCTCTAAGAATTCATCTGTGTTTGGAATATGATGATTATTTAGTTGAATTCTTGACAATCGGCTATTTGTCTATTTAGACCTTGTTTGCAGACAATAATTATTGAACTTCCATAGGGAGAGGCTTACTCACGAATCAAACCAAGTTAAAACATCCACTTGACTTCAGCAATAATTAAATCCCTTTCCGTTTTATCATGCTGGTAAGACCTAATGGGAATGGGTTGATCGTTGGTTAGAACTACGTCACGTATGACAAGGTTAGTTCTTGGTAGAGTTAGAAAAAGTCCAGGAACTTTATCAAAAACGTTTATTAGTTCTTGATGTAGTTCAACAGAAATGTCTCCTAATTTCTTAAATGAAGACAAGGCTTCTTTACTGCTCATGGTCCCATTTCCTGGCTTACCGGTCCACTCGTGGAAAGGTTCTGGCCCATGATCTTGGTTGCTAAGATGACTGCACATGCTTTCCGTGGCAGCATAAGGGCTCAACATGTTCATGTGGTACGCAGTTGGTTTCCTTCTTCCTGTCTGCCTTTCAACTAAGTAGTGGATTTCAGACAATTTCTCAAATACCTGGTTTGGACGTTCCCAATATACTAATAACTTCAGTAGAGCAAATTTACGTTCTGTCACAGACTGAACCACCCACACCCCCAAGCAAAGTGGGTCAAGGTCGTTGACGTCAAGGTCATGGGTGGGAGGAGTGATTTTTTGCTACCTTTACGTGCCCTAATGCTGCCCCAGTGGTAAAGTGCAATATTGAACTGGTCCTTGGATCAAACCGGATCAAGGTCACGGGTCACTTGCGTCAAGGTCACTGGTCAAAGTTCAGACCAAGTCAAGAACTCCCATTTTCACTACTCCCCACTTCCGGTTTTGTCTACCTGGAGAAGGTGGGGCAGAGTATTTTGCTACCTTTTTGTGTCCTTCCGTTACCCCACGCTAGAAGGGACATCAGACTGGAAGGGACATCCCCCCCCCCCCCGTAGCATATGGCACCTATCCTTTTGCTACAGAAAAAAAGTGCATTATGCTGCCTTCCTCTCAAAAGTATCGGCTTCTCTCTACCTGTTGGCATGCCTGGAGGTGCTTTTTGCTACGCGACTGGAATTTTCGGGAGCAATTTTTTACATCAAAGACCACGCTAGTGGTCCGCCCGCCAAGTTCAATAACTGCACACTTCATTGTAACTTCATTGCAAGAAATTCATTATTTAACTCTTGCATTGTTGTTGCATGACCACTAGCTTTGGTACTTTATCTGCAACCAGAGTTGAGAGTATTTCACGATGATGAGGATAAATACCTATGCAGCGAAACACCTTGAAAAATGTTGGAAATGGTCAGGCGTTGTGCCCCGACAAGCAATAGTTGTATTTCAATCAAGTGCACAAACTGTATCAAGGTGATAAAAGTGCGTGAAGATCGTTGATTTCAGCTGACTACTGACTACTATATACTGACTGCTGACTAATTCCGCTCATATAAAATAAATTATGCGACAGATACGAATGAAATTTGGTATTAAGCACTCTTTTAACTCCATTACGTGCCTTTTAAGGTTTGACGTTTGGGAAGGCATTAACTAAAAGATCATTTGTAATGCTATTTTTCTGCATGTTGGGAAAACGCCACCGGTGATCAAAATAAGCATTACTCGTTATTCGTATTAACGAGTATCAATGCAAACGGACTGCCAGAAATAATCGGCAAAACAACATTGTTGATAAAATGCACGCGCATGCATGCATGGCTTCGGACTACTAAGCTCTTAATAAATCGTTAGTTATAAATCGTTAGGCCTACGCCCCTCGACACTTGCATAGTTTCGCCGGAAAAATCCTCGCAGCCGTGAGTTAAAAATCGATAGCCGCCAGTTTATCACCAATAACTATTACTTGTTAATTAATTTTAAATAGTTATCAGACATTACGAGCTTGTTTCCGGTGCAATATTGTCACTTGAAACATTACTATTGTATGTTTAAACTGTTTTTTAGGTCCATTAATTCTTTATTAGGTGCTTTGTCCCTACTGATCCATGACAGCCATCGTTGGACTGGTCAGTGGCTCTAGTCGCCTCGGGCGTATTCCTGAGCAATGTGAAAAACAATGTGCTCAAATCAGTGACATTGACCAAAGTCAACTGGTGCAACAAAAAATTACGTGTTAGTCTTGTTAAAAAATAAAAAATGGGAGAAAAGTTTAATACATAATTAAAATTCATGAAAAATTAATAAAAATCTTACATGTAGATAGAATAAGAAAAATTAATTAACATCACCACCATCATTTTACCGCATATCTAATTCTATGTTTTCCAGAGGAAATTTATGAAAGAGAGAGGAATTAAAAAATTAGAGGTTCAAGCCCAATTAATTTTGGTTTTAAATCCAACCCTTCAAATTTTCCGCATTATCGTAAGACCATCACTATTTTTATTACAGGGGTTATACCTATACTAAAATACTGTGGGAAAAACAAAACAAAAATTATACCTGCCTGTAAGGCTAAGGTCTATTAATTAAACTTCGTTTAGTGACTGTTTCCTTTCTTTGGACATGATGGTTTGGGCTTTTCCTCTTTAACCTCACTATTTGACAACCAACGTTATGCAGCTTGACAATACAAAAGCTATACGTAGCCCTCGTGCTGCTAGTAAAATGATTTCCCCCGTAATTCCCGTTAAGAATGAGAACAGGTTTGAAAAGGAGGGCCGACTCCTTGGTGCAAAACTCGCTGCTCTCATCATACTTTGTACACCACTCATTTCAACGGAAATCTTTGTTCCAGGCAAAGAGATCAAGCCTCGCAAGATTTGCTGTTCTTTGTAACTAGGCATATTCTTTCTTCTGCACACTGTCTTCCCATTTGAAACACAATCTTTATCAGAGCAGATTTGGTTTATAGTTTAACTGATCGAGTTGACACTGGTATGTCAGTAAATTCAACTCCAACTATTCCTGGTAAACAAGTCGATCTTGCCTGTAAAGTGAGTTCTGTCAGGCAGTGTCCTTTTTCACTTGTCCCTTTGGCCCTTTGTTGCCTAACATCCAATTTAAGTCCTGAGAAGTTTTTACTCTCTTTGTTCCCTTCTTATACAATTGTAGTAACTCCTAATAAACCATTGTCATGGTGTGGTATTGTTAACTGTTTTTGTTTACTTCTTCTTCTGAAGTCTAGCTTTACCCAAGTTGCTCATGTTTTGAGTAAAGAGTTTGCCTTATATTCACCCATCCCATTTGTAATGGGAAGTATTCTGGAGTGTTATGGATGGTGAAATCCTCCCTGCCAATGTACCTTTTACTTCCAACTCCTTGTGACGAAACTGTTTCCTGGACTGACCATTGGAATCCGAATCCTTGTGGAAGGTTTGGCCGCTCCTACATGTAAGTGTATCTTTTCCATTTACCATTTTCCCTGCAATTTACCATGTGCTGACAAACATTACTGATGTTAAATTCCCGAGGTCGTAGATGTAATGGTTATAAACTTTGTGTTGGTTCCTGAAATTGTTCTGTTCCCAAGGCGATTTTTCTATCACAATATTCTAAGAGGCGAATAAATCCTGAGGAGGAATTCCAATCCCCAAACCAGTTGCCTTTCCATTCTGACTTTATTTTACCCAGATAGTGTTAGCACGATCCACGGTGTTGATATCATACCTCTGACTGTATTTTATTTGTGTAATGCGCATTGGGGCCGTACCTGCCACGGGCCAATATTTCCCCTAAGGAATTGACCCACATTGCGGCGCGACTCCACGGCTTACACCGTGATGTCCCCCTCAGTTGGCACTACGGGAGCATAACCAGCCAGTTGACCGTATTAGGGAGTAACCTCAATAAATTAAATTTACCTAATACTTCTGGTTATGCTATTGGCAGCATCACAACTTTGATAGCGATCCGCATGATGCACGATTGTCCTTCAAGTTCCACCATCGTTCTGCAAGAGTAACAACCACTGGTAGATATGATTGTTTCAGTGTGGGGGGCAGACCAACATGTGTGCAATACAAATCTTACATTTTGAAAAAAAGATAAGTGCACATTTACAGTGCTGCACGTCAAGCCTATGGTCAATTTATGATTCATCCACGTGGAAGAATATTAGTCTTCTCAGACACCGTTTTTGTTAAGTACAAATCTTGCTTTTCACATGTATCCTCAGAATTGATGCAAGTAATCGCAGCTTCATCAAAATCGAAGGTAGTAGAGTACACAGCGGCTGATTGCACATCTCCTATTTTCACATATTCTGACCCATGTACTTCCGCTGCATCATTCAAATACGATTCCACTCTGGGGAACATTTTCCAAGGGTGGCATTACAATTCCGTTGTAATTATCTTCTGAATTTAGCACAATTAGCACCGCGTTCCAAACCATACCGATACACAACCAATACTCTCCATCAATATAACATTAAGTTATTAACAGCAACAGCTTTTACAACATCCAATTCTTATTATTATTATTATTACTTAATAAACGTTAGCTTAGCAGACGACACTCACTCCAATAGCTCAGTGCACTTGGCTTCAGCCCCCAGCACTTAATTGCTGCCAGATGTGGTCCTATCCAGATACTATGTAGAACCCATTGGTCCGGCTCAACAACCACAGCATCCAAGTGCACATCTCCTGCTATACAACAGAACGGGATGTGGCTCCCCTTTAAAAGAAAGAACACTGGTGATTTTCTCTCTCTCATCCAACTTTCTTGGACCTAAAAAGCCACCAGTTACTGAGCCCTAAGGAGCAGCATTTATCAGAGTTAGTTGACTTTTGAACGGTTTTGGACTTAGCCAAATTTTAAAAGAGCATCCCTCCTTTGGAGATTAAGTCCAGTCTAGTGTCAAGGAAGGGCACATCTTGTTTAAGTTCCACCTTTTCTTATTCCCCTTGGTCCCCGATTTATACAGGAGTGCTTTTAATTAATTATTAATATTACAGAGCTTTATATGGATTTTAAGGAGGGAGAACGTAACCTTAAATAACTGAATTAAATTGTTTCGTACCAAGCATCTTGTGTGGACTCCCTTACTTTGATCAGCAATTACTTTTATGTGCTGTTGTTAGTATTATTGTATTAGCGCCGGCCGGTACGATTATTAGCATCGTACCTCTGTTATCTTCGTAAGGCCTCACACAATAAGAAATTACGAGAAATTTACATATTTTTCTCGCTTGTGAATGATGTGCTTCTCTACGGAATTATTTTTAATGAAACTCAGTTCAATGGCACTTGACAATGAGCTCCTTTAACCTTTTTTACGGTGTAGGTTTTTTTGTGATCGGGTACGAGGTATGCCTTGCAATGATGGCAAGCATCAGTCGTTTTTATTATAGATCCAGCGTTTATTGATGCTACTCGACAATTTAGGATTCTGCTGTAGGAATCTACCTCTTTAGTAAGTTCCTCAAATCTGTACCCCTTACGACAGTGTAAGCCCCACCCACACTATCGATTTTGAGAACAATCTAAGTACACTTAACTCGGTTGGAAAAGCGTAATAGATTAATTCCGTATTCCACATACATTTAACATCCTTAAACTCCAACATCAATTATTGAAAAACTGAGTTTTCACTTTGATCCAAAAACCACAAACAAAGAGTGAATCGTAGATTTGTTAGTTACTTGTAGGTGCTAATTCTGTACCATGCTGATCTGTGGTACACTCTTGTATTGCACTCTGGATCATTTGATGATCACTACAGGAAGCTTGTGTCAATGGCATAACCGTTATGATGGCTAAAACAACAATCAAACTAGCCATCTGACATCTACTAAGTCTTGGATTGCTTCCTCTAGTTCTCACTGTGTATGGACTATTTGTGTAATTCTATCTCCTACAAGATAACCTAGGAGTATTGACTATCTCACACTTCCTCGTGCTCCCCAGTAAATTAAATCAAATATTGAAAAGACGAGGCTCAGACCTTGCCATATGGTTGTCAGTATTAATTTTACATACCATACCGTCATTACAAGGGTGGCTAAAGCTACTGCGTAGCCTAATGCTACAACTTGTGATAGCACACAATGTCTGAAGAATATAGCCTTCCAAATTAGAATACAATCAATTCATGAGCAACATGGTTTCCCTCCCACTGGAAGTTCAGCTTCAAAACTTGCTCCATTTTCTTTTACTAGGATTACTTCCAAACTACCTGAAGTTAACAGCACGTCAGGTACCAAAATATGTAATGGGTCATTTTTTCCCATTTCTTTAAATATTCCATTCTATTTTCCCTCGTAATCACAGCACCAGATTTATCCACGGCGATCATAAGAGATCTGAACTTAATATCTGAACTTCCCTGCTTTGTATCAATACTGGATTCGTCTTTACTTATTAGTCGACTGTTTCTATATTGATGATGTATATGATGTTGATTTTCCGGTATTCCTAAATATAATCCTTGTAGGTTTCTCTGGCATCTGGGTGTATAAAGGTTAGTCACGTTATAGAGGCTAACTCTGTATGACGCTAAAAAACTGTTCATTATATTGAAGAAAACCCCGTTAGGACGGATGTTAACCGTCACCATTTGGCCATCGCCATTTGCACGTGATATAAGCACATTTGTGTGAGCAGATAAAATCTTGCATTTGCATGGATTGTTCAGGTTACAGAGCTGTTCCTTCCAGGAGATTTGCTGCAAGGCAACGTTCCTGTACACACAACACTCTGGTACACCTGGGTTTCTACAAGAGTATGCTCTCCTTGTTCCTGGTTCGTTCTTATATTGCCTATATTTGAGCTGTAGGGGTGTGGGTAGTGTATCATTTGTAAGCACAACACTAGTTTTCGATCCCAACACACATGCATCGCAGTTAACGGCATGTGCACAATAGTTCGCTGGCATTGCCATCACTAAAGTTGTTGTTTGTGTTCTGCAGATTTTGTTCCCATCTACAAAATAACACATTTTTAAGGCATATTGTGCAATGTTCTAATGAAGGTTCAGTAACTTCCTCCAACTTACTGGTTAGAGTGCTCCTTTGGGTTATAGTCGGTAGCATGGGCAAAAACCTGGAAGTAAGGTCCGTCCAATGTTTTATGGTCTTTGTGTTTCTGCAAGGCATACTTAATGATCTGCAGGGTGCCACTTTGTCACTCTTGAGCAAATTTAAATATTCAACATGGCGGCCAAGATGGCTGAAAAATCATATATCGGCTATATCTTCGCTTATAGAACAGACTGGATAATCATTTTTGTGTCTCATACTATGTTTTCAGGGTCAGGGAATACTAATAATGGATTATCTTGTTGATAAAATATACGCCTTTTTTTTAGGAGCTGGTATCACAGTCACCGTTCGATTTTTTGCTCATTTTCAACTTTCAACTGCTATTCTCCCATTTCTAATTTAGGTGAGAAAGACCCCAATTAGATTCATTCAAAAGGTAGGAATGTCTTCTTTGCATCAAGGGTACATAAATGGGGTTATCATTGTTAGGGACCGAGCTACACCCTTTTCTAGTCACCGTTTTCTAGTCACCTTTCGATTTTTCGCTCATTTTCAACTTTCAGCTGTTAATTCTGCTGTTTCTACTTTAGGTGGATGCCCCCCCCCCCCCCCATTTAGATTCATTCGAAATGTGAGAATGTCTTCTTTGCATCAAGGGTAAATAAATGGGTTTATCATTGTTAGGGACCGAGCTACGCCCTTTTCTAGTCACCGTTTTCTAGTTTTCTAGTCATCGTTCGATTTTTCACTCATTTTCAACTTTCAGCTGCTATTCTGCTGTTTCTAATTTAGGTGGAAGATCCCCCCCCCCAATTAGATTCATTCGAAATGTGAGAATGTCTTCTTTGTATCAAGGGTAAATAAATGAGTTTATCATTGTTAGGGACCAAGCTATGCTCCTTTTTTTAGGGCTGGTAGCAGTCACCGTTCGATTTTTCGCTCATTTTTTACTTTCAACTGTTATTCTGACGTTTCTAATTTAGGTGGATGACTCCAATTCGATTCATTCGAAGGAAGACATTCTGACCTATCCAGTGAACTTAAATGGCGTCATCCACCTAAATTACAAACGTCGGAAAAAAGTTGAAAAATGGAACAGTGACTGTGATACCAGACCCCAGTAAAAGGGGCGTAGCTCGGTCCCTGACAATAATAAACCCATTTATTTACCTTTGATGAAAGAACACATTCCCACCTTTCCAATGAATCTAAATTGAGGTTTTCCACCTAAATTAGAAACGGCAGAATAGCAGTTGAAAATGAGCGAAAAATCGAATGATGACTGTGATACCAGCCCCCCCCCCCCCCC
>JAHWFP010007350.1:7570-34413 GCA_023313725.1 Lithobius niger
GGTGCCCACGCTGGGCTAAGGTGTGTCCCCGCCTAGGACATCACAGTTGGCGACGAGTCCGTACCTTTGGTAATCTTTAAAAACTTAAGCTTAAACTGATAGGTCTTCAACCACATCTTTGCTCCATATTTGTGGTAAGTTGCAAATTCTTTTCATTTTGGCAATGAAAATTAGTGCTCTGAATTCCTATCAGAGTTTAAACTTTTTCAAACTGTGTTATTTTGACGTGGTAGTGCTGTGTGGTACGAAATGATAATAGTTAAATTTAGTACCTTAACAACTAGAACCGAAGTGGGCAATTGGATTTATTATGGTTAATTTTACCTTGGCAGTGTTCTAGAGCGACGCACTGGCGTGTCCGCACAGGCAGTACTATAAACCTGAAGGTTCGAAAAATGCGCTGCTAAATTAACCCTTGTAAATTCGATTGTGCCATTGCCCATATTCGGGCTAGTGTGTGCCGGTGTAAAATTTAACACCGTAGGTTTATGCTCAAACTTAGTGAAATCTGGTCTGTGCTGAGGCTTAGGCCAGAAGTGTTGTTTTATAAAACGTTGCAAATGGTGAACGTAAAACATTTTTTCAAAGCCTAGTCCCTTTAAATTTAACTTGTAGGCAGTTAATTTATACAACTAGGTAGGCTACAGTCAAGCTTGATTTATTTCTATGTTTAAATAAGTGACCGGTAGTCTTGAGTGCTCCAGTTTAATCCTTGCATGTTAAACAGGATTGTAATTAAATTTAATTAAATTTAATTTTGTAGGCTAATGCCAAAGACAGGTGTCGGTAGCAAACCACCTGTAACTGCTAAAGTTAGCAGTGAAAGTGAAACTGAAAATAATTCAGTAGTGAACGCAAGCGTTAATGAAGCTAGTTCTAATTTAAATCTAAATTTTGAATCTAGTGATAGTGAAGACGACGTCAACATGGGTTCGTCTAAAACCGCTGGTTTATTTTCGGAATTCGATTGCGAGTCTGACACATGGGAGAAATACTCCAGCCGAATTCGTTACTTTTTTTTAGCTAAAGAAATACCAGCAACCAAGCAAGTTAATTTTCTAATGGCATCTGTGGGCCAGAAAATGTTTGATAGAATTCTTAATATCCTCTCACCTGATTTGCCCGACTCATTAACATTTGATGAGCTCGTTAAAAAAGTTTTAGACGACATTGAGCCAGTGCCCTCAGTGGTATCTGAGCGTGTTAAATTCTTTAGAAGATCGCAAAAATCAGATGAGAGTATCGGGGAATATTTAGCTGCCTTAAAGCTAATGACGAAGTATTGTGACTTCGCAAAAATTAAAGACATTAACAGCGAAATGATTAGGGATCGCCTAATTGGGGGGATCCAATCTGAAGTCATTCAACGCGAGTTGTTAAAGCAGACTCTGGATTTAAAGGCTACAACATCCTTAGCTTTATCCTTAGAATCTGCTGAAACAGACCAAAGCGTTTTGAGAAGCCATTCTAGAGCTGTTAACTACGTAGCTAAAAATTCGGGCAAAACATCAAGTAGGCCTAAATCCACTAAGGATTTCATTTGCTATTGTTGCGGCAAAAATGGCCACGTGAAAACGCGTTGTAAATATCGAGACTATACATGTGGCCGTTGCCACACTGTCGGCCATTTAAAAGCCGTGTGCCGAAAAGCTAGTCATTCGAGTAGAACTTTAAAATCACTCGACCACCCTAAAGCAAGTTCTAGCACAAATTTTAAGGCTAGGCCGAACACAAAACAAAAGTATAGCTACAAAAAACGCGTCAACAAACTCGAACGCGATAGCGAAAGTGATAGTGAAGAAGACCAGGATGTTGAAGCCGAAAATTCGGAGTCTGGTTCCGGGTCTGATAACGATTCAGACAACGACTATCTTGTACTGAAAAATAATACTCTTGGACTGAGTCAGGCTCCGGACCAGATTTCAATTCCCCTACAAACCTACAAAATAATAGTAGTAGTTAATTCTATGAAAATCCATAAATGGATAATGCCAGTCTGCCTTAATGGTGTCAAGCTAGAAATGGAACTTGATTCTGGAGCAGATGCATCCATTATCCCTATTGAGTGGCATCAAAAATATTTTGCGGACTGTCCTTTAAAACTCACTCATACACTCACTGTCGATACACTCATACACTGACGGAATTGAGAACACGATTTACACTGTAAGTCTGAAGGTTGAAGTTCAAGGTCAAATCGAACATTTGGATGCTTTAGTTTCAAAATTATATAAACCTGCATTAATGGGAAAGGATTGGCTTTCTATTTTTCGAGTTAATTTCCATTCTTTTTACGACCTACAAACGAAAGTGAAACCTAAGAAAAGTGTTAAGAAAATTAAAACAAGCATTACACCAGTTGACACTTTCGAAATAGCGAAGGGTTTCCCGGAGCTATTTTCTGAAGGCATGGGTAAGTTTAAGAATTTCAAAGCCAAAATTCATTTAAAACCTGATGCCAAGCCTGTGTACAGTCGTGTAAGACCGGTTCCGTTAGCACTCAAAGAAAAGGTTAACCAAGAAATTCGTAGATTGGTTGGCCTTGGAATTCTAGAGCCTGTGGAAACTTCGCAGTGGTCTACGCCGATCGTCATAGTTCACAAGGCGGATGGTCAAATCCGAGTGAATGGTGATTATAAAACCACCGTGAACCCTCAACTCGAAGTCGACCACTATCCAGTTCCCACGGCCGCAGAATTATTCAGTGAATTAGCAGGCAGTGACACTTTTTCCCTTATCGATCTTAAGGATGCATTTCTGCAAATTGAACTCGACAAAGAGTCACAAGAAGCTTTGACAATAAATACACCCCTGGGTTTGTTTAGATGGCTTCGCGTACCCCTGGGCCTGGCGTCCAGTCCTGGAATTTTCCAGAGGGTAATGACTCAAGTCACCAATAAAATCCCCAAACGTCTCCCGTTTTATGATGACATCCTGGTGAGCGGGAAAGGGGGTGAGCATGACGAATCGTTAAATAAACTGTTAAATGCTTTACAAGATGCAGGAGCCAAACTTAGGATCGAGAAGTGCAAACTGTCGCGGCCTGAATTAAAATATTTAGGCCACATGATAAATGCAGAAGGCCTGCATACACTCCCTGAGGTTATCGAAGCAGTCACAAATGCTCCTAACCCAACATGTATTCAAGAGCTACAGAGCTTTCTGGGTTTTGTAAACCATTACTCAAAATATCTACCAAATCTCGCTTATATTCTGTCACCAGTAAAACGTTTGTTAAGCCCAAGTGTGAAGTGGGTTTGGGGGGCAGAATGCGACCGAGCCGTGAGTAAAGTAAAAGAATTATTTCTTAAATCAAATGTTCTGGTCCGAAAATACCATCCGAAATTAAAGCTCAAGCTTGTTTGTGACGGCTCACCCTACGGAATTGGCGCGTGCCTGATGCATGTCATGAAAAACGGTGAATCACGGCCGATAGCTTTCGCTTCACGTAAACTCACTCAAGCGGAAAGAGGCTACTCGCATTTTGACCGGGAAGCGCTCAGCGTGGCTTGGGGAGTGAAACGGTTTCATGAATACGTTTATGGTCAACGATTCATACTGCAGTCTGATCAGAAGGCTTTAGTTTGGATTTTTGGCCCTAAAAAAGGAATACCGCAGATGGCAGCCGCCAGGGTTCAGCGTTGTGCAGTGATGCTTAATGCTTACGATTACGAATTCGAACACATTCCCGGTAAACTTAATTTGACGGCAGACGCTTTAGCGCGCCTTTCCCTCCCAAATACCGAGGAATTCGAGAAAGCAGAAGAGCAGTACAATATTCTTGCTTTAGAAACTATTTCTAATCTTCCAGTTTTAAACGAGACACTCGTTCTTGAAAGTAAACGTGATAAAATCCTTTCAAAAGTTTATAATTATGTGAACCATGGTTGGCCTGACAAATGCGAGATTCCCGATCTGTTACCGTACTTCACACGTCATGCTGAAATCTCTGTCGAAAACGAAACATTATTTTGGGGGTATAGAGTCCTGGTGCCGACGGCCTTGCGGAGAAAAATCTTGAAAGATCTACACAGTGCTCACTTAGGCATAGTTAAATTGAAAAGTTTAGCTAGACAAAAAGTCTGGTGGCCTAAGATTGACTCTGACATTGAAAATAAAGTCAAATCATGCCAAAATTGTCAAGAGTATAAAGATACTCAAACGTCAGGTCCTAAGCATACGTGGGAATATCCACTAAAACCAAACAATCGCTTACACGCTGATTTTTTGGGGCCGATGGACAATTACATGTTTTTCATTCTTGTAGACGCACATTCAAAAATTCCTTTTGTGCATAAAATGAAGTCAACAACGTCCGCGCGTGTCATTGACGTTTTAAATAATCATATAGCTTTGTATGGTTTAATGGACAGCTTAGTTACCGACAATGCTGCCCAATTTTTGTCCGCAGAATTCCAAAATTGGTTAAAATCCAACGGAATTAGGCACATGACCGGGCCAAGTTTTGCGCCTTGGACCAACGGTTTGGCTGAGGTATACGTCCGTAATTTCAAGAGAGTCTACAAGGCCGCGCGGCGACAGGGGTCTACTATTCAAGAGAGTATAAATTCTTACTTGTTATCAGCACGAATCACTATCTCCGCTACCACGCAAGCAACACCCGGAAAATTATATTTTAACCGAGAATTAAAGTCTCGGCTGGATTTATTGTTCCCTGACCCTATTGCAGCCGTACGCCGTAAACAATTAAAACAAGTACAGAGCACCCACCATCGTGAGTTGAAAACGTATCAAATAGGTGAAAAGGTTTGGTATCGTGACTTTTCAACGACAAATGACAGGCTATGGTCAGTCGGTATGGTTAACCAAAAATGTGAAAATCAGTCCTATACTATCGTTGATACTAACGGTAATACGATTCGCAAACATCGCGAACAGCTAAGGTTACATACCGCGGAAAATGATTATCCAGAACAGCCTCCAAACGCACTAAGTTCGACGGCGAAAAGTAGTAATTTCTCCATGCATAATGAGCAAGATCACTCAAATTTCAAACGCATGTCTTTTGGCGGCAAACAACGTGAAAAGCCAAGTTTCGCTGACGTAGTTCCTGAGCGTCGATCTCTCGGCCAATCCAGAAAGTCAATTTCTGTTACTGAGGGAAAAATTCCACCAATCCAACAGCTTGAAAAATCACCTGAGAATTTACATCGCAAGTCACCAGGTGGCAGGAAATCTCCAGCGAAATTACCCCACACACACGAAGTGGATGAGTTTGCTAACGTAAATAACCAATCACCTTTGGCTACTACCAGCACCCCTCTTGAAGGAAATTCTAAGCCAGGAAGGTCACAATCTCCATCGATTATTACGTCACCATCCACTAAGCAATCACCACCGAAGCCAGGTCATGCTAACAAAAAAGCGAAACCGAATCCCAATAAACGCAAAGTTGTGCTATCACCAACACAGGTTGACATTGCAGCGCAGCTTCAAAATGCTCAGCGTTCAAAGAGACTGCGTAGAGCTCCAGACAAGCTCAATTTGTAGTTTTTTTGCAAAATTACCATTTGGCTACAACTTCTTCGTTTTTTTTGTTGTAATCCGTTATATGTGAATTAAATGATAGTTCTTTTTAAACTGTAGCGAGTAACGCTAAAACGTTTTGTCCCCTAGTTGTTCGTGCAGAGAATCAGCTCTGTTAATTTTAAAAATGTCCACCTTTAAAATTAGGTAAAAATGTAAGTGTATTTCGTTGTTCGTGTGAAAAATTGATTTCACGATTTTATCCTCTTTGTATCTTTTTTGTCTTTTCATGTACATAAATACTTCCGACATCGGAACAAAAAATTGCTTGGAGCCGCAATTCCCACTCCGGTGAAGCCTAATCCAGATGTTTGTCCACAGCAACGCTGTAGCGTTTCAGCTGCAGAAATGCTTGGTGCAAAAAGAAAATTAACCAAAAAAGGCTACGAAAATTTAAACAACAACATTGAAAATTTGAATTGAATTTATTGTAAAATTGCTCCAGAAATCAAAACAGAAATTTAAAACTGGCAAGTTTTCAGCCAGTTTATTAATAATGTTTAATTTTTTGCTTAATCATGTACATCTTCAGTTCTTTATTTTTGTAAAACAGCTTTCAAAAATAGTGTTTAGTTTTTCCTCGAAAGCGAAAAATTATGTATCTTTCTTTAAAAATAGGTAGTGCACTAAAAAATACATCTTGCCTTCGTAATCATGATTTTATTTCCAGCTAGGCTTAGATTTTTTTTTTCTGTTTTTTTTTTTCACTCGCTGCATTGTGGAGTCGTCACTTGTGTGCTCCACAATGGCAGCCATCAATTTCATGTCTATATGTTAACCCTACCAAGATAACCCTTTAACCACTAAATAGGCTGTTCCATAATTGCATATAATCTTAAGTGTATCACATGACTTCCCTGTATTTAAGGAGCAGTAAACAGGAAGTTCGCTGTCTTATCAGCTGTAGCCTACACTCTGGTAGTCCGTGTGTTTATTACCATTGGTGCCCACGCTGGGCTAAGGTGTGTCCCCGCCTAGGACATCACAAAAGAGCACGCAAGAGCATTTGAATTTGAATGTCATTATATGCTTTCGCTACCAGGCCATTACCTCTTCACCTTTAATTGGATGTAGGGTGGTCCCTAGCTATGCTAGCCAATTTTGGTTAGGATTTATGGAAAAATAGATTCCTATCTTTCAGAATATCCTAAGCATGTCCATTTCGGGCTATTAGAGAACTCACAATAGCACTTTGAATTCGAACTCACCTTATGTTTATGCTGCTATGGCTTCACCTTTAAATGGGCGTAGGACGGTCCCTTGCTTAGCTAAGCAATTTCGATTGATTGACAGAAATAATAGATTCTTATATTTCAGAATATCCAAAGCATGTCCATTTTGGGCTATTAGAGAGCATGCAAAATGATTTCGAAAATCACTACATGCTTTCGCTCCTACGCCATTATCTCTTCTCCTTTACATGGGTGTAGGATGGTCCCTAACTAAGCTCAACAATTTTGGTTAAAAGTGATAGAAAGAAAACATCTCCACATTTCAGAATATCTTAAGCATGTCCATTTTGGGGTATTAGAGGGTTCGCAAGTGCACTTTGAACCCAAAACTCACTGTAACAACCTACTGATAAAAAGAAACGTTCACGCAAATTAAGGGAGATATTTTTGAAATATGATTTTGTGGTTGAATGGTTGCTTTTACGTACAGGATGTATACCACATTTCTTGTATGCTGAACGTTTTTGTTTCATATTATGCTTTTGATTTGTTGACGGCTAAGGAGTTATAGCCACAAATAACCACTATTTTGACCGCCATCTTGGATTTAAGGGCTCCTGGGTAAATTTCGAAGTGGCTCCATATCTAAAAATGATCTTACAGGGATGCACATTCATCATGCCGATTTTCATGCTTTTATGACAAAGTGCACGATTCCTTGACTTTTACTATTCTACTATTCATTAACATTAATCGGATTATCCAAATTTACGATTGTCCGAACTACCCTTGGTCCCAAATAATCGAGGTTTTACTATATTCACAGGAAATCAATGAAACGTGAAACCGAAATGAATGTGAAATCGTGTAATTCGGTCGACAGAGCGATATCTAATGAACGGTTTACTAAACACCGATATTTTTCTTCCCACAGTCCTATAGCTAAGAAGGACAGAAAACTGAAGGAAAATATCGGTTTAGAGTGTGTCACATAAGTAGGTGGATAAATACTGATCGAAATAGAAAATTACACTAAAACCAATTATTTTGTTATGTATTTAGTTTGGTTACAAAGTTTAACGTTCAAACAAAATACCACTTACTACAAACCTAACAGACTATAAATATCATCGGTCAACAACCTGTATCATCATCGGAGATCGGTCAACAACCTGTATCCAAATCCATTTTGATACTTAGCACGAGATAAGAAGTACGACTGTCTAAAACCTGAGTGTGTATGAAATGTAAGACCGAACAGACAACTTCAATAATAGAAATCTGTTATTCTGCAACGGGAAACGATGCATGAGCTGCGAACACGTCATTACAACAGTAATAGTTCAAATTACGTAAAAGTAGAGAAAGCTAAATAAATTCAGCTGTAAAAGCAGGGTGATGCATCTAAATAAATAAAAATTAAGGAATGGAAAACTGAAATGACCCTAGCTAACAAAGTTTAGCATTCAAACAAAATAACCTTACTAGTAAGCTAACCAAAGATACAGACTACAAATAGCGCAGATCAGCGTACAACATGTATCCAAATCCATTTTGATGCTTACCACGAGATAAAAAGTACTACTACCTAATACTTGGGCATGTAACGACACGCAAACCGAATAGACAACTTCAATAATAAAAATTTGTCTCCGTACAACAGGAAAAGATGCGTGGGCAGTGAACACGTCATTACAATCAGAGGTATTCAATCAATAACGAGGAAAAAGTCAGCATAAACACGGGGGTGAGACGACAAGTACGTACTGTACTAACAAACAGGGCCCCCACATCAAAGTTAGGGGCCTGTGACTAACTATACAATAGTGGGGCCCCCTCCCCGACAGAAATCGTAAAATATGTTATAATATGGCTACAATTGTGCTTAACGGGTAGGTTCATTTATTAATGAGCTGCTTACGTTTAAAGACTTCTCTGCCTAACAAGCTGCCAAGCTTGCACTACAGTGCTCCTGCTCCATACAGCTTCAACACAGGGCCCCCACGACTCTAATACTGTTGAATTGGAGTTGTTGTTTGTTGGGAATATAAAAAAAGTTCACAACACGCACATATCAAGTAATAGTCATCAAAACATCAAAATTTTGGGGCCGTGCGGGCCCCTTGAGTGGCCGGGCCCGGGTACAGTGGGTCCGCCTGACCCCCCCCCGGTCCCCGGGGCCCTGCTAACAAAATAAATGATGAGCTTTCGTAACACGGAAAAATGATACAGCGGGACAGTTGTTCATGGTCGTGCGTAAGCAAACAAGGAAAGTATATGAGGTGAACGTCATACGATCAGCAGTAACGCGATTTATTTGATGAATATCAGGACTTGAACGACAAAGAAGTGCAATAAAGTTAACGCTAAGGTGCATGATAGATAATTGATTAGATGGCGAACGTAACCATGGCCGTAGGAAGTGGTATGGCTGGTGCGACATTTGCCGTACCACTTTTCGGCAAGTAGTTTTTCGGCAAGATCCTAACCTCCTGTCTAGACAACTGGTCCCAACCAGCCATCAGCCTCTCAGCCATATGCTGCACTGCAAACAGCTTCCTCACCCAACTGAACTCTCAGCCCACTCGACCTCCCAGACAGCTTATGCAATCCCATCCAAGACAGGGTGCAAATCCCTTGCTGCCATCACAAAGGAGGCAATATGGGAGCCACAGTGACCCTGAGCCCCGAAGGAGCGTCACAGAAAATGCAGACCTGCAGCTGAATTGGAACTGATCCAAAACTGTTGCAATCGCAAATCGAGCGCCAAGTCCAATGCCAACAAAATAGCGATGAGCTCCACCGCAAAATCTGATGGGACGCACTGCAGGTGAAAACTGAACTCGCTACACAGTGCCAGGACAGCCACTCCAACTCTCTCTGTCCAGGTTTCCCTGAAGAACTAAGCATCACAGAACACATACATGACCCGTTCCAAAGTCGTGTTAGTACCATGAAAACAGACAGCAATTGCCTACACCATTCCAAGGGCCAAATGGCCGCACCACAACAGTGGTCCAAAACTTACCTGCTTGCACTCCACCAGTAAGAGTCGCACCCAACCCCTGGGGAGCCTAAAGACTGCCAGGTAATCGAACTCAACATCCCATACCTCACCAGAACCTGGGCCAACGGATCCATCCTCCCCTGGAAATCGCCCTAAGGCAAAGGGCCGAGAGCAGTCTCCTAGACTCTCCCACAGGGAGCTCCCAGGCTTCTATGAGCAGAGTATTCTCCATCGTCGCAGGTAAACACACAGTCAGATACCGCAGCCCAACAACCTAGACTCTATGGGTTCCCCACCAAAAAGGAGCTAGGAATGGAAGGTGGAAGTGCACCACAGCCCTGACGTACACACGATAAAAGCATGACAATACCGAACTTATTCGCTGTCAACGACTTCAGAATCCTGGTCCTCCCTGACACTACTTCCCTAACTCCCGCAACCTCAGCCCTCCAAGTAAGCTGCAGATCTAACCTCACTCACAGATACCGCACACTGGAGGATGACAAGATGACCGGCGAGCCGACTCTAAGGGTTGTTTGCAACCCTGGGTGCTTGCTAACCAGTGTCAGTTCTGTTTTGGACTGAGACAGAGTGAGACCTCTTTCTGCAATTAATAAATAAGTAGCAATTATTATCTTATTTAGGGGCCCTTGCCCGAAGCCACATACACCAAACTACAATGTAAGAACTACAACTTAATGATAGCAATCCATCATAACCAACAACTCCAACTGCAAATAGTCTTTCACCCACAACAACAGCACGTTCCAACCAGCCAAGCAATGATGGGTGGTCCCACCACACCAGCCAACCAGCACCATCATCGGCGTAGGCCACCAACTCAACCAGGTGACTAACCTAAACTAGCACTTCATTCAGTGCCACATCAAAGATAGCCGGGTTCAGGCAGCTTCCCTGAGGCAAAGCCCTGCTGGTCTCTGGGCCATCTAACCAGCAATCACCCACCTTAGTAGCGAAACTCCTGTGTTTGAAGAGCGCCAGACCCCACATTCGGCTAAGGCAAGACAGCAACGACCCGGGCAAATCGGCCGCGTCATAGGCTGCCCGAATATTGGACGAATGCTGGACTCCAAGAACAACACAGCGTCTTAAGTTCCCCTGTGTTTACGAAACCCAAACTGCCCACTAAAGAGCTCACCCGAGGCTTCCAACTGAGAAGCAGGCACCCCACAAAAATCCGCTCGTAAACCCTTCTCACACACGAAGAGCGATTGGCCGATAACTCACGAACGTAGACACCCCTGGAAAAACCTTACAAGTTCTTTCGCCTCAACACTCAGAACCCCGATATCCCCATAGGTAATGCAGTCTATCCCCCAGCACCGTCACGCTACAACCTAACCACAGCAGCAAAATCAGAAACTGTGAGTGGGTTGCAACACTACCAGTCGGTTGACCATTCACCCAAGCAAGGACGTGGACCTCGCGGAGAATCATATACCTTTGCGAAATTGTTGTTGAAAGCAGATGCAATTTTGATGCCCCAGAGAGCCTCACTAGCTGGGCCAAAGTCCCATGTGATTGCAACTTTTGAGTCCATAGGCCGAACCAAACCCCTGGCCTCCGATCCAGAACAATCTTTGAAAACTCGTTCGCA
The DNA here is from genome assembly GCA_023313725.1 of Lithobius niger. Classification (NCBI taxonomy): domain Eukaryota; kingdom Metazoa; phylum Arthropoda; class Chilopoda; order Lithobiomorpha; family Lithobiidae; genus Lithobius; species Lithobius niger. The sequence goes on from JAHWFP010007350.1 coordinate 18,915, forward strand.
CACCATTCGGCCATACGAGGCTTTCTCACTCCTCAGAATGAACCTCGACTCAGCTGTAATGCCATAAACCACAAATCAATGGGTATCGGAAGGAAATCGACAATACTGTTGCCATGCACGTCTGCGATCTAACAGCCAACGTGCATGCCTAGGTACAACCTGACAGATCGATGAGACTGCGGCCCCAAGAGCCCGTGACCCCCTCCCCTCCTAATCTTTTCCTTGCCAACCCATTTTGCCATCCAAGAACCAAAAGCACCAGGGGCCACCACGGGTTATGACCCTGCTGGTTACGACTACAGTCTGACTGTCCCGCAGACCACTGACCACTGTCCAATCGTCCATGCCCACCAAGGGACAAAGAGATAAAGTGATCGCTCCCTCTGATATCACCACACCCCAAAAAGTCCAGGACCGACTCTTGGACAACCTACATACCTCCTGACGGAAGTTGGGGTGTCATCATTCACTACGTTCAGCCCTGACTCATCGAGCATTGACACCAGCACGAGTTCCCTAGTACTACAGTTTACACTATCCCACTCCCGATGGTGTGCATTGAAATCACCCCCAGGGCCAACAACCGAGGAAGCAACCTCAACCCACTCGCCCCTAATTACATGCTCACAAACATGCACAATGCCCACTGTAAACCAAACCTCCTCCCGTCATAACCTCAAGACACAGACTCCATTCCCCTACAGACAGAATTCACAAGGTGACCAGCAATTTCAACCCACAGCACAGCTCTAATATTCGCACTTATGCCGTCAGTTATGCAAATAAAGCCATTGATTCCAATTAAAACCCCCGGCGGCAACTTGACCTCGAGAGGCCGGTCACATCCATCCTACGACAAAAGTCCTTCAATCTCACCTAATTTCCCCAGAGCCCCCCTAGCATTCCAAGAGCACAGAGTGGATCTAACGAAAATTACCCAAACTCCCCTTTGTCCATTAACAAACAAACTTCGCTAACATCACCAACTACACCCACCACATCGCATAGAAACACCCTCTTTCTCATCAAAGACAGTACCCCCAAAACATCACCCACTTCAACCACCTTGTCCACCAAACTCACAGCCACCATATCATCACCATGCCCTACCTTGCCTTGTCCCACCAAATTTTTGCCCTTGGTGCCGAGCTTTCTTCAGACATAACACAAATGGAAACACTCTCTTCCAGCATGCAGACTCCCACGTCAGACTGCATATCGAACCGTTCTGTAGCACCAACAACCAATACCTCTTCAAGACTAGAGCCACCCAAATAACTGCATTGCTACTGCAGTGCTTCATATGCTTTGTTTTGACTTGGAAATGTCACGTCGACTTCCACTTTAATTTTCCATATGTAGCTTGACTGAGATCTGTGATAGCGTCCACGTGCGGGCTGTCACCTAAACAATTTTGTCAGGGCCGAAACGGTTATTTTATCAAATAATTTTTAACAAATTTTAACACAAGCCCCAAGCCACAAGCCCTTTAATATTTTGTACACTAGTTTTTGCTGTCAAAGGTGATGAACAAAGTTCATGAAGTGACCAATTGCCGTTTGTGTAATAAAATTTAATATTGAAACATAACAATTATATACAGAAAGGGTAAGTGAGGGATAGGCTCTCACTATGAAGAGAAGGGTGGGAAGATAAATTCTTCCCAAAATTGATTTAGGTGCTTTAGTGGTACATCAGTACAAGACCAGTGACTCTATGGCTAATAGCCAAACATTTGAGTTTTCAATAATGCCTAATAGTATCTCTTTCACATGTATATCAATATCTAATTTTTGATCTTATGTCAGCATGGGAAAAAAAACATGAACGAGATTGATCACTTCTGCACTATTCCTGTTTATCACTTTCCCTACATACTCACATTTTCTTACTTTCTGCCATATCTGTTTGCATCAACTCACCTTAATTTCTAGTTCCACCTTTCAGCCTAAGTCTTAGTTAGGCTGATACATTGTCATTCATATGTATCTTTTCTGTCTCCTTACTTTCTTTTGCTTGCTGTTTCCTTGCTGTCTCCAACCCGACTCCGTTAATGCTTTCTTTTTTGCCTTCGTGTTTTTGGTCCAAGCGGGACCATCTCCCAAATCTCGGCTTACCTCCAATCCTTTCCTTCTCTTTTTCTCTCACAATCGAACAGTTCCCTCACCTGACGTCAATACAATAGGGACAAAGTGCAAGCAGGGTAACCCGACTCCAGGCTGGAGCTGCTTGCTTTTCAGTCTGTATAGCGAGAAGTGACCATCCTCTCAATGCAAATGAATAAGAACATATATTCAATAGGCAAATAATGCACATTAGATAAACTAATGATTAATTAATTAATAAAAATAATATGTGGGCACTTCCTGTCGATGAAAAAGGTGTTAACCAGTTTTTACTTTGGTCAGTGAGAAAAAAATAAAACTTGCCCTTAAAGGGTATCTCTCGTACAGAACACAGGATGTATCTCATAGTAGAAAATTATGTAACTCGGCCGTTACAGATCCGACGTGTTTAAAGCAAACCCATGGGTGTTCCTTCCCTGGACTTGAGCAAGAGCTACATAGCTCGCCACTTTTGACTTCACAAAATCCCAGGGAATTGTCAAAAGAGTTCTAGGGTCAGACCTCCTCGTCTTTGTTTATCTGTGGTGTATTCATCACCTACTATCCACCATCACCACCAATTATCTCCACCGTTAGTAGAATTCTTTCTGCTTCTGAAACGTTTAGTAAGGGTCAAACCTTAGTCACTTCGTCCATACGAGTATTAAATGAATTGCTTCTTCTGATGACTTAAGACTCATCAAAATTTTGAAAATAAAATAACATACGTGAATACCAAACGTGGAAAAATCATCAGTTAAAACATAAACGATTTACGGAAGGGATTTCATAAACCATGTGCTTCCTAAATGTCAAAAATTTAGACGGAAAAATAGACGTATTTACCTGTAGTTTTTCCACTTTCATTTCGGAAGCTTGCTTCTTTAAATATGATTCATGTTTCATGACGCACTTGACAATACTGACATAACAGGCAATGATTACACTTAAAGGCAACACATACAAGAAGAAACACAGTGTCAGTATATACGAACGACTGGACCATGTTTCCGTTAAGTAGTCGAACGTGCAGCTTGTGAGGAAGCCTTCTGGCACGTAGGCGTTCCAGCCTAAGAAAGGAAGCACTGTCCAGGCAAAGGCATATATCCAGGCCATAAATACCCATAACACTGCTCGCTTCCGTGTTAAACGCAGAGTGGAGAAAGGACGGACAATGACGCAATAACGGTCCATTGCTATGAGTGCCATCGTGATGATAGATACACAACCCAACAGACCTCCGCAAAACCCGTAGATCTGAAAAACAAGAAATAATTATTAGAAGTACAAATTTCAGTGAAAAACAGATATGAAAAAAATAACACGAATGATCCGATTTTTGTGTTTTCCCCGTTCTTTGCATAAAAGGTTTGTCAAAATGCCACAGCAGCATTGTACACATCCTATGCTAAATCCTATAGGAATTACCATAAACGACTGAACCATGGATCACTTTATAAACTATAATGATAAAGCCATTTCAGTTTATTGTGATGAGCGGACGATGCTTAAGTTCCAACGTGGGTCATTTAATCGTTTCATTATCCGCGATCAGCAGTGCCGCAATTAGGGGTGGTGCAAAAGGTGCAAGGCACCCGGACCCAGGAGGCAGAGGACCAAAAATTCACTAGTCTGGGCCCAAATAAGCCAAATTCACTACATTTTGGTTCGGGTTGGGAGTTACTAAATTGGTGTACTTGTTCAGGAGGGGCCCAATATTTTGTCATAGTCCCCCACCTTGCAAAAAGCTACCTCCGGCACTGGCAATCAGTGAGTGCGTGACTGTTATTGCATCATGGAAAACCAAGTCACTGCAATATTTTGCTCCAGTTTGTTCTTAAGTTTCTGACAAGGGAGCTGCTGCCAATGAAAATTACGATTCGAAGTTATTTAGTTACTTTAAAAAGTAAAATACGTATTTTCAGATATTCGATGTTACAATTCTGTTATCATTTTTCGGCCCTTTGTTTGATGAGCGAAATGCTTTATACATCCGAAATGTATGTAGCTGTAAAGTCCATGTCAATATAGAACCAAAACTAGTAGTGGGCTAATGTGATGTCAAGCACAACGACTGTTTCAACGTATGACGAGATTGAGTTTGTCAATAACAACAACGGAACAGTTTGGCAATGTCAAGCCCTCAGATGTATGGGCTACCTTTAAAACCAAATGGGCCAAGTAGCCCAGCCAACGGGCTGTTTGGGCCAGCTAACATTTTTGTTTGGGCTGGTTAGGTGCAGAAATTAAAAATTTACTAATCACCCTAATCGGGGAGGGGCCAAGATTGATGCCAGCACCCTATTTTAATGGGTCATAAAATTAAAACATCGGAGTTGTGTGCTATGTGGGCCAATCAACAAAACTCGTGTTACTACTTTTCTGAAGCTCAAAAAATATTAACCCCCCCCCCCGTACTTAGCCTCCCACCAACTTCTCCCCCTCCCCCCCCTGTTTAAATGGGCCACAAAATTAAACATTGGGCCGAGTTGTAATTTGTCTGAACTGAGCTGGGAATTTTGACATTGTTGCTATTACTGAAACGTGGCTGAAGCCATCAATTGATGATTATTTAGTCAACATTACTGGCTATTATTTGATTAGATTAAACGTATTTCATACCCGAATTTGTAAAGGGTGAGGTGGTGTTGCTGCCTACATTTAAAATCATATCAAAGCTACCATCAATTGATGATTATTTAGTCAACATTACTGGTTATTATTTGATTAGAAATGCCCGAATTCATAAAGGGTCAGGTGGTGTTGCTGCCTACATTAAAAATCATATCAAAGCTACTACAATCTATGCACCAGCAAGCAATGAGAGTGATCTAGAGCAACTCTGGCTTAAGATCCAACTAAAACTATTTCTATTACTTTGTGCATTGTGCATCGTACACCTAGCCTCCTGTTTCATCCTTCAAATTCTTGATAATTCTCTTTATAACTTCGTTAGCGATACTGATGACGTCATTTTAGTTGGTGACTTTAATATTAATTTAATGAACCATTCCAATCCAGGATACCATACAATGAAGAATATTTGTAACATTCACGATCTTATGCAACTGGTTGACCAGCCAACGTATTTTTGCAATGCTAGTTAGTCTTTGCTTGACCTTGTCATGATTAGACAAGAAGGTAAAATCAAACTCATTGACCAGGCTATCCAACCGGGTATCAGTCATCATAAGTTTGTGTACTTCGTTTATGACGTTCTTGTTCCCGAGATTGCTCAAAATACGTTACAGCAAAGAATTGGACAAAACTTAACATGAATTTGTTTGAAGTTGATGTAGCTAACGCTCCTTGGCATTTTATTTACGATAAGCCAACCATTGATGATAAAGTTTCCACTTTAAATACCATTATTACAAAGCTGATGGATGTTCATATGCCGTATGTAACTTTTAAACCAAAAATGCCAGCCTCTCTTTGGATTAACAATGATATTCGAGCTCTCATGAAAAAGCGTCATAGATCAAAGTCGTTATATTAATAAAACTAAGAATCCTGTGCATTGGAAAAATACAAAGCTTTAAGGAATACTAGCCGAGTCGCTCGCTGATGCTCGCTCATTTGGCGGCGTCTCGCTTCGTTCGATGACATTTCTTCTATCAACGTATATGCGGCAGACGGACAATCTCGTACCAAATAACGATCATGATCGTTGCAGTGCGCATTTTTCGTAAACAAACCATAACTTGTGCCTACTCTTTCATTTCTCTTTGTTTATGTTAGTAAGTCTTGCTACTAATTTTGCAACCTGATCCCTGTTGTGAACAGATTTTTCTGTTCAAATAAATTGTGCAGCGTAAGCTGCACTGTAGAAGCAACGCCACACCAGAAACCGCACGTCGCCTGTAATTTGTGTTTGTACCACCAAACCCCCTACAAATTCTTTTACCACTCATACATAGGTTTTCCTGTTTCACTTATTTTAGGAATGTTTACTTTACGTCTTGCTTTGTTTGCTTTAGCGTTTTTGTGCATTAATTTATTTCGCCCCATTCCCAATGGCGATATACTTGTAAAATATCAAAAGATAATAGTGGGAAGTAGCCTCGAAGTGTCAGCCCTTACCCCATATTTTTGCTCCCTTTCCACTGTGTGAAGTAGGATTACCATGCCTTTGGCCTTAAGTTATACACCTCTACTCAAAAGGGTATTTTGTTACGTAAAACCATATTAACTTTGCTGATGGATTTTTACCCTGAGAGGTGCATAGTCCGACTAAAACTGTATTTACTTGTTGGCTAAAATGAATTGCAAGCGCTCATTAGTTTTTGTTAAATGAAGCCTGGCCTGGCCTGGCTAAGTTGTAGAATGAGCGAATACCATGTGGGTTTAATATGCTCAGTAGAAATAAATTCAAATTCAAATCGATGACAATTATTTATGGAAATTATTTTGTAACAATCGTTAGCGCTGCCAACAATGCCGAGACGCCACTATTGTTTAACATCACTGTTAACCAGATAGGCATAGAGAGTATTTTGTACTTGGAACTCAAGGGGAGTTCTTACTAAGTTGCATGAGGTGGAGGAGCTTTGTTAGCGGTCTAGCTTTCTGGGCTTTTTGGCGGTATGTCTTCCCCAGGGGGGCTGTTGTCATTGTCGGGCTATGTTGGTTTTACTGGGGGTGGTAGTTCCCATGTACAAATGCTAGTCAGTGAGCGTTTGCCTTGTGTTGCGGTAGTTACCCGGGCTGTGCGGGGGTGGATTCATGTGTTGTCCGGGTTTGGTGGGGCTCAGGTTGGGTGACATACGTAGCAGTTCACGTAACTGGCGGAGTCCGTAGGGCGGAGTGGGTTGAATGGGTGAAGTCGCTCCCAGCGCCGCTTGTCATTGGGGGGATTTTAACGCCCACCATTGGAGTTGGGGCAGCCGAAAGTGTGACTCGAGGGGTAGGCTATTTGAGTCGTCACTGGAGGAACTTGACCTGGTAGTGGTGCAGGACGGGTCACCAACTTTCGTTAGGAGAAACGGCGTGGTATTCCAGGAATCCGTGATAGATCTGTTCATGTGCTCCAGTTGTGTGTCTGAGGAGTTTTCGTTTGGTGTCTCGCATGACCTGCCTGCGAACGGTTACTGGGTGTTTGCCGTCTACCCCACTGCTGGCTTTACTGGTGGAGGCTGGTGAGCAACCTGTCCGTGTTAGGGCGAGAGAATTGTTGGCCGCAGTTTGCCTTCGGGCTGTCGCTAGAGGTGGGGGTGGACCCCGTTGCAAGGATTGTCTGTGACTATGGCTTGCTGGGACTGCTCGCGCGGTAGCACTTAGGTTCGTTAGGCTTGGGTGCAGGGCCGGATTAAGCCTCGTAGGGGTCTGGTGCTTAAGATTTATTGTGGCCCTCTCCCCCAATCCCCCTCCTCCAGTCCCACAATAAAAAAGTTTCCCTGTTTTTTTAACAAAAATGTTTTTTTGTAAAAATAGTAAAAGTAAAGAATTTTTTTAGTTTAAAATAATACCTTATTTTATTATTCGTGACCGTGAAGCACCTTTGAGGCCCTTTTACAGTCTGTGGCCCGGTGCTTCAGCACCCAAAGCACCCCCCCCCCCTTAATCCGACCCTGCTTGGGTGCCTCCTTGCTGGGCAGAGAATGTCTCAGAAGTTTCCGGATGCCCAGGGTCGTGCGACCGCCATGTCTCTGGGAGTGGTGGGTGGGCTGGTTGAGGTGTTTCACCCTGAGCAGGGGTCCCACGGTGAGGGTGTGGATGGTGAAGTTCGCATCTTCTGTGATGCCGCCTTCTGTCGGGAGACGTGGTCAGGTGGGGTGAGGGTGTTCGTCTACGATTTTAAACAGTGTTATTCGTGACGGCTCCTCTTTATCCCTTCCAGCTTTGTGGGGGAGCTTATGGGGCTAGCTGTCGCACTTGAAGTTGGTCTGGACCTTCGTGTGCCTTGTCTGGGAATTTTTTCGGATTTTGCCACGGGGATTTCCTTTCTCAAGCGGTCATTTCAGTTGTTGCGGGTGCGGCACCTGCTGGCGGTTCAAATCCGGGTTAAGCTTCGGTGAGTGGCGCACGAGGGCTGTGTGGTTAACATCCGGTGGGTTCCAGGCCACAGGGTATTTCATGGGAATGGGGCTGCTGATGCTCTCTCCAGGGCAGAAGGCTTGGATCAGGAATTGTGTACCCTAGCCCATCGGGATCTGTATCCTATTTTGCAGTCGCTTTCTATGGCCGAGTGGCAAGAGGAGTGGGATGGTGGTCCGAAGGGCAGGCACGTATATGCTCTGCACCCGTCGGTCTCAGTCCCGGTGACCCTCGGACGTCTTTCTAGACGGGATGCAGGAGTCCTGTCCCGTCTTAGGACGGGGCATGCGCTCCTCAACGCTTACATGCGTCGGCTTGGGTGTAGAGAATCTCCACTGTGTGATAGTAGGGAGGGGGATGAGACTTTGAGGCATTTCTTGTTAGAGTGTAGACGATGGGCGCAGTGGGTAGGCATAAGGGGCTGCGGCGACCTTAAGGAGGTTTTGGGTGTCCTGCTTGGTGCCAGGAGCACAGGGGTCGGTCTCCAGACAGTTCTAGGTGTTTGTGCGGCCACTAGGCATTTCCTATACTAGGCTCGGAAAAGGACTGTGGAGGTGTTAGGAGACTGTTGTTCTAAGATGTCGTTTGGCACTATGTATAGCTTTACATTTAGTGTAAGATAGAGTAAGTTTGTAGATGGAATGCATAGCACTCAGGCTGATAGACTCCTGTAAGATTACATAAATAAATAAATGAATAGAGAGTAATGACTTTACCGAACTGTAGTGCAACATCAACAATGCAACTCCATAACATTGTATTATTGCCACGTCCACCGACCGACGGGGCATGAGCTCTAGTGCTTATTGTCACAAACAATGCGTTAGTAACCTTACCTTTAGACATGGTAAAAAATTATCGTCTTTTTTTGCTTCTTGTAAAAAGAGGGGAAATATGGAGGCATGTCTTCAAGTCGCCCAGCCTTGAATCAGCCTTTGTTAAGCATCAGTAAGGATGTGCTTCTGATGACCCTCAGGCAAGAACCTAGAACATAACTTGTATCCCGAGAAACTACACCGTAAGACTTGTGGAACTTAATGAGTTGACAACTGCCTTCCATGTTGAAGATAGGCCTATAAGATGGAGGCCCTTTGAAGATTTGATCGCCAGTTGTACAAGTAAAACGGCATTGGCAATAATAATTGCAGCTCATGACCCGACAGTGGAATACGTTGCTGTAACAGGCCCCTTTGACAATAAACGACTTGAACCGTAATTTTCTTCCACCTTTATTCCTTCGCCACATCTACCTCAACGTTTGCTTTGTAGATATATCTTCCGTTACTCATCCGAATGTCAAAGAGGAGAGCGTCTTCTTGTATCCTTATTAGAACCTACTCGCGGCGTGCTACCAGACCCGTAGGCCATGGCTACGAACCAAACCACGCTCTAGCTACTAAGTTGACAGTCCCGTTTCTAGTACCGCTTCCACCTGGGGAAGCGAGGCAGGTAACGCAACTGCGTCTGCTCAATGGTACCGCTGCCGTTTGGGGCTCTGTCAAGACAGTACCTCAATATTTGTACCACTCTCTATTGGCTGCGGTAGCCACTCATCGGTATCACAATAGCAGCACAATTGTAATACTGACATAATAGTAGCATCGGTAAACCCATAGAGACTTTACGAAGCTACTCTACGTTCAGGCACAATTTTAGCATTGATCAACCCGTAATACCGATCCATGTATCCGAAGTTGAGGAACATCTGAGAAGTGGAAGCTTGGATCCCTAAATTGCAGTGTTCCTTACGGGATCTCGTCGAAGAAGAAAAGTGGACATTTTATCCTTTGTGAATCTCACGGAATACCTACGTAAGATGAGCGTCCTCAGATACTCACGGATTTTCATTAATACCATCTACGCTGTAAAGAGGGCAACTGAGGTGGGAAAGAATCCCCTCCTGCAATGTTTTGCCTACCAAACGAAACAGTTCTCGGTTACCGCAAGTGAATGACAACGATTCTCCCATAGCAATTGCGTACATCCGACCACCTACCAAGACTTGTTGACGTCACTCAGCAATGGCCCGTTAAAGAAACCAACGAGAACAGTTCCACGGTTATCGAGCCGAAAAAACCCTGGGTGTTGTTTTACCTCAACACCAGTGTCTCGTACCTGTAATCTCGTACCACCCAAGCCATCTTAGGACCCGAAGGACAGAAAACATCAGATAGATAAGAGGAATTGACCTTTCAAAAAGTGATAGTGTTTCACTTGGCGTTAGTCCTATCGGTAACTGCCCACAACATATAAGTGTGGATAGTCTTGACATGGCTAGCCAATCGCCTATAGTCTCTTTTATTCTACCGTCTAAATCCCCGCTACTTGTTATTCTACCAAAAGCTGCAACTGCAAGAGTTGGGGATAAGTTAGCGTCAACTGTGTTATTAGGACCCATTGTAAAAGTGCATCTTAGCCATTACTTGCCAGTTAAGCCCCCTATTAAGACGCTTTGGTAATACGGAATTTTGGCACGCCTGTTAGACAAATAAAGCGACAACCCAGCAGGCTCGTTGCGGAAAGTAGTGCGTTCAACTTAACGTATGGAAAAAACTATCCAGGGTTACCTAACCAATCTAATTCTAGGTTAGTGCAACATATTGTACACTCTCTAAAGGAGGGCACATCAGTACTCCACAAACAAAAAACTCCCTCTAATTTGGCAGATTCTAAACTGCGTGGGATTAAAGGCTCTATGAAAGAAAACAAGAAGGGAAAAGTAGTAAAAAGCGTCCCAAACTCTACTACCTCCCAACGTAGCCGTACTATTGATGGGTCCAGTGGTCATAGTTCCTCTTACAAACCTTTACAAAACCGTCTCCTCTCCCTTCGACCAACCCACCTTGCGTTTCCCCAACTGGTGTAATTCAGTTAGGCTTCCGATTCACTTCGTGTCTGATAATGCTAGCTCAGGAAGAGGCGCCAATAAATGCCTCCACAACCTGGCCCCGGGGAAATCATAGATTACTTCCACGACTATGTAGCTAGAACCCATGGGTTGGTGCTCCCGAGGGGGAGGGGGGGCATCTAGTTTAGATCTGGCCATAACGCTATAAACAAACTATTTTGTGGTCCCTTACATCTGATGCGATAACGTAAGGTACTTTCTTGCAGGTTTCAACGGTCCAAGCTGAAACTAACCTAAAATTAATATGCTCAATTTATGATTGCTATTATTTCAATAGCACAACGCTACAACGAAATATCTAGTCGTATCCTTTTTAGATTATTTGTTAGAGTTAAGGTAACATTAATTACTTTTTACATAAATGTAAGATGTTTACTTCTACTAAATTTACGTAACCAAAACTGCAAATAAGTGTTTAATATAAACGTAACAAAATTCCCCTCCCATATGGCCCGTTGCAAGGGGGGGGGGGGGTTCTGTGGGAAGTAGCCTCCTAGTGTCAGTCCCTTCGCCACATTTTTGCTCCCTTTCCGCTGTGTAAAGTAGGACTACCATGCCTTTGGCCTTAAGTTATACACCTCTACTCAAAAGGATATTTTGTTATGTAAAACCGTATTCTCTGTGCTGATGTAATTTTACCCTAAAAGGTGCATAATCCGACTAAAACTGTACTTACTTGTTGGCTAAAATGAATTGCAAGCGCTCATTAGTTTTTGTTAAATGAAGCCTAGCCAGGACAATTATTTATGGTAATAATTGTGTAACAATCGTTAGCGCTGCCAACAATGCCGAGACGCTACTATTGTTTAACATCACTGTTAACCAGATAGGTATAGAGAGTAATGACTTTACCGAGCTGTAGTGTAACATCAACAATGTAACTCCACAACATTGTATTATTGCCACGTCCACCCACCAACGGGGCATGAGCTCTAGTGCTTATTGTCACAAACAATGCATTAGTAACTTTACCTTTTGACATGGAAAAGGTTCTTCATGTAAAAAGAGGGGAAATATGGAGGCATGTCTTCAAGTCGCCCAGCCTTGAATCAGTCTTTGTTAAGCATCAGTAAGGATGTGCTTCTGATGACCCTCAGGCAAGAACCTAGAACATAACTCGTATCCGGAGGAACTACACCATAAGACCTGTGGGATTTAGTGACAGCTGCCTTCCATGTTGAATATAGGCCTACACGATGGAGCCCCTTTGAAGATTCGATCGTCAGTTGTACAGGTAAAACGGCATTGGCAATAATAATTACAGCTCATGACCAGATAGTGGAATACGTTGCTATAAAAGGCCCCTTTCACAATAAACGACTTGGACAGTAATTTTTTTTCACCTTTATTCCTTGGCCACGTCTACCTCAACGTTTGCTTCGTAGTTATATCTCCGGGGGCAGTACGATCCCGCCTCTCATCTGACTGTCAAAGAGGAGAGCGCCATCTCTAACCCTTATTAGAACTTACTCGCGGCGCGCCACCAGACCGTAGACCGTGGATACGAACCAAACCACGCTCTAGTTACTTAGTTGACAGTCCCGTTTCTAGTACCGCTTCCACCTGGGGAAGCGAGGCAGGTAACGCAACTGCGTCTTCTCAATGGTACCGCTGCTGTTTGGGGCTCTATCAAGACAGTACCTCAATATTTGTACCACACTCTATTGGCTGCGGTAGCTACTCAACGGTATCACAATGGCAGCACAATGTAATACCGATAATAATAATAATGCGCTATTAAACATAGATTAACACAGTGGTGTGCTGACAAAGTAAATCAACAGTTTCGTGCAGTTTTAAAGCAAGTCAGGCCGACACGCAGCACAAAATCATACCCAGAAGTTATGTGTATTCGCTAAACTGCTTAGAGCACCAGCTAATGGCATACTGATCAAATGTCGATACTTTACAGATACAAACGTAGAATTATTTCTGACACCCATTTCTTTTACCAATATAGTTTGTTTAAGTAAGCCTAATTTAGCATTTAGCAGTTAATTTTTTCGTACCTTTACGAATCAATTAAATTTACGGGCAAATTCGCAGTTTGAATTTGAAATATCCAAAATGCGACTCCAACAGACGTCCCGTCAGTGAGTTGCGCGTGCCTCAGTATTGAATGACAGCTATTCGGACAGCCAGCGGTTCTGCCGCTGACACCTTCTTTACTGGACCACGCGGCGCAACAATTGTGGACCATCCTCTCAGCAGGAAAAATAATTTTAAAGGGTTAAAGGGTTTAACGAGCGTTAACCACTCCTGGTCATCTGCCCGAAGCCCTAAGGCCCTATGTCTGCAACAGCCAGATTCCCAGGCGGTCACCCACCCAAGTATCAATCCAAAAAAAAAATAATAATATTCCGTAACTAACAATCAACTTCGAAAAATTCGTTTCAACAATGGCCCAAACGGTTTTTTTTGGTTCTTTCGAGGGGAAAAGTTTTACCTAAAACAACGAAACTACGCCTAAACGATATCAGGATTATTTTCCTGTCTTTCGACACCTTTCTCATATTTCTACTCTTTCTAATTCCGGAGGAGAAGGCGGACATATAAACCTACAAACCGACCGACCGCAAGTTTTGAATGATTAAGAAAAAAACTGCCATACTAGCTAAGGTTAGAACATTTGATGACCGGATAAACAATGAGAAGAACACTAAATTGTTCTGGAATCATCTCAGGCAGCTGCAGGTTCATGGAAAGGCTCTGGGTTACTGATATCAATCAATCATTAACAAACATTTTTATTGAAAATCAAAACTCATCGTCAACGGAGTACTTAAAAACTCGTCTACGTTAGAAAAGCTGATAAGTTTCAATGTTTATCAACGCCATACAGTACTGTTTGGATTCGTCTAGATGTAATGGTGTATCGAAGCTGTCTCATAAATCCGTTGATTTGCCGCTGACTCATGTTGTACGATTCCATTTGTATTTAAGTATTAAAGAAAGACGGGTGAGGAAAACATATCTTACACGTTTTGTGCAGAAACATTCGACGAACATGACGCCATGAATCTACACTTGGATGAGGAGCACTATTCACCTCAATGTCGTGCATTCTCTACCAACTTTGACGACACTTTGAAGCATCTCGGTATTACGGAACAGAACGACCCTCCTTTCGTTAGAAAAATGTGGGTAAGAACCTTTCAGATATCAAGGACTAGCGGTCCTTATGTAAGCCTCAGCATGAACTTCCATGTTAAACGTCAAACTTTGAACTCCTATAGTTTCGTCCAGAATTGACAGACCAACGAAATTCGGTATTTGTGGTCATGTCATAACTATTTCACCGCATTAAAAATTTTAATGACAACAATCGAACCGTTCGGCGTCCACAGCATGGCAATTTCTTGTTGTTCTTGTTGTCGGGACTCTTTGTCCTCACCTAGAGAGCGAACCACTGAACCGATTTTCAAGTTCTATAGCTTAAAACGTAGGTCTGGACAAGGCCTAGAGCCATTCTTAAGGTATTTTAATGTAACTACGATATTCTTGACACGGAAAGCCAGATGGGCTACAACTTTTGCTTTCACATAGAGATCGAACCAATGAACCGATTTTCAATTTGTGTAGCTTAAAATGTAGGTCTTAACACCTAGCAGGGTCTTTTGAACAAGATTTTGATGTTACTGCAGTATTCATGTCCGCAGAGCATTTATTATTGTGGAGCACTGGGCAGAAATCATTAATTGGAGTGACAAATTTTAGCAAATCGAGCTAAAAACATGAAATTTGTTTGAGAAGTCTTTCTTAACAGTAAAAATCTAACTAGCCATTGGCTCCACATGAAATACCCCTAAGTGCCTGCAGCGCCCTTCTCCCCAGCAGCCCCCTCCCCCGTGCCCTCTCCCAGGGGCTTTGGTAACAAAATCTTACAAGTCAAGCTAAAAACGTGAAATTTGGTGCACAAGTCATTCTTAGCAGCATTAATCGAATCAACCATGGAACCCTCAAAAAATACCCTCAAAGGGGCCCCAGCGCCCCCCTGTGCCCCCTCACTGAGCGTTGACCCACACATTTTTACAAATCCTACTAAAAGCTTGATATTTGGTGCACAAGTCATTCTTAGCAGCATAAATCGAATCAGCCATGGAACCCTCAAGATGTACCCCCAAAAGGGCCCCAGCGCCCTTCTGTGCCCCCTCACTGAGCTTTGACCCACACATTTTACAAATCCTACTAAAAGCTTGATATTTGGTGCACAAGTCATTCTTAGCAGTACACATCAAACCAGCCATGGAACCTCCCCCCCCCCCATGCAATATAACCCCCCCCCCGGCCGCCTCCCCCCCCCCCCCCTTCCCCGCGGCTTCACCAACAAATTATTGCAGATCGAGCTAAAAACATGAAATTTGGTACACAAGTCAGTCAAATTAAACTAGTCAAGTACAAATTAAACTAGCTATGAACCTGATCGAGATATCGACAAGGCACCACCATG
>JAHWFP010007350.1:34513-65245 GCA_023313725.1 Lithobius niger
CCCCGTGCCCCCTCCTTGAGGCCTGACCAACAAATTCTTGCAAATAGTGCTGAGAATGAAATTTGGTACACAAGTCATTGTTAGCAGTAGAAATCAAACTAGCTATGGAACTTCCGCGAAATCCTCCAAGGCCCCTAAGTGTTTCCCCCTATTCCCACTCCATGAGGTTTATATCCGAAAAATTCTTGTTTATGGTACTGAAAGAAGGCATTTTGGTACCAATCATTCCTAGGAGTAGAAATTGAACCAGCCATGGATCCCCATGAAATACCATCAAAGCCTCCCCAGAATCCTTCTCCCCCCCCCCCCTCCTGTGCATCCCGTGAAGCATGGTAGTAGTAGAAAAAAAATCGAACAACATACGGAATCCCATGAGATACACCTACCCCTAGTGCTTCCTTGTGTCCTCTCCATGAGATTGATGATCAAGAAATTTTAGTTCGATTTGTGCTGTTATGAATGACTTGTGTACCAATGCGCGATCTGCAAGATTTTGTTGGTCAATAACTTCATACAGGTGAGTTTAGTAGGTAGACTTTTAGGGGGTATCTCGAGAGATTCCATAGCTAGTTCAATGCTAAAAATTGGCTTGTGTATCAAATTACATGGGTTTTAGCTCAATGTTCATGATTAGCCCAAATTCTGGATCGTAACAGCTGTACTACAAGCTGAAGATCGAACAAATGAACCGATGCTCAAGTTTTACAGCTTAAAACATAGGTATGAAGAAGGCCTTTTGAACACTAATTTAATGTGACTAAAATTGTTTTTGTTCTTCTTGTTGGAGAAATTTTGCTCTCACCTAGAGATCGAACAAAGAACCGATTTTTAATTTTATAACTCTTAAAATCGAGTGTTTAAAAGGCTCTCTTATAACAGTTATTTTAAGGTGATTACAGTATTCTTTTCTGTAACGTTCTTGCTGAAACAAGAAAAAAAATGGATATTAGTATTAAAAAACGCTTAAGCGTGCAATACGGATGTAAGCCTTAAAAAACTTAAAGCCCTAAAGGAACAGATATTATAAAAAGACATGTAAGCCATCAGCGTCACACTAATACGTGTAAAAGAAGCTCCAGCTTGTTTTTTTTGTATTAGTGCGACGCTGATGGCTTACGTCTTTTTATAATATCTGTTCCTTTGGGCTTTAAGTTTTTTAAGGCTTACATCCGTATTGCACGCTTAAGCGTTTTTTAATATCAAGTTAGACAAGAGTTGAACGAATGTAATTCTACAGGCATATGGTAAAGGAGCTTATTTACGATGCCCTCCCAGGATTTGGCGAAGGAAGATTTTTTTGGTCCCACACACATCGCAAAACACTACTTCCATTCGTCCGTTATTTTTTGATATTGAAATAACAGGAGGTCTGGGTTGGTTAGATGTGTGTTGTTTATATTAAACACAAAACTTCATCTTGGTTGCTTTCCTTTTTTTATTATACTAACAATTTTTCATCGTAAACTTAAATTCTGTTAAGCGATATTTTATCACGAGTGGTGATGACACGTCGTCGCTCCAATTCTGATAAAATATCTATCATCTCATTCCTGTGACCACCGTGCCTCGCTCGGGTAGATTCGTACTAAAGTGTCAATTTCTTGACCAGGTCGTTAGAATAGAATCATAGTAGTACTTGTAATCCACAACTCTAGCATACCAGATTTTTTTTATACCATGCCCGTCCCCTTTTTTTTTTGTTTTTTCGTCCCACATAGGTGCTTTTATCGACACATACTTGGCACTGCGATTAGACTTCGGTTTTCAAGTACCTGGATTGTTGTTTTTGGTAGATAAGTGTTCGTATTTTTCAAAAGAGATGCGTAAGATGCTTTGGCGTCAGGAGGATATGAAGTTTTTTTCAGATCCTTTAAAACTAACAAACTCCAAAGTGCTCGTCGTCTTGGGTACTGGTTACCACCAACAATTTATATCGTTCTCAAAAATTTTTACGGTTTTATTCGCCATGTTCAGTTCGCCAGTTTTCACATCATATTGCAGGACTGGGTTGGAATCACTGGGATTTTCGAAAAATTTGAGCAGAAAAATTTTGCCGTTTGCCCTATGACTTAGCCCAGTAACAAACAATCCAAGGATACGAGGGTGCGAAAATTTGGAATTTCTGGAGGTGCCGAAACGTGTCTGTTTTGAATTGCCAAAAGCACGGGGGTAACTTTCAGCCCTGTAATGGCAGACAAGTATTCGGTTCACATAGCCAGAGCCGGAGTCTCATATTTGGATACATTGGGAGAAATGGGAGGATGAATATCTCGCACTGTCTGAGTCGAATCATCAACGAAACTGGGAGGCGTCGGCAATTTAAACTTTCCATAAGCATTGCGCCCTCAGTTTCCCACCCTTCCTCTTCATCCTTCTCCTCCTCAGATTTATAAATTTTTACAGAAGTAATAATTCGTATATGTTTCACTCGTTTTTTAGTTGAAAAGCCAGCAACAACTTTCGAAGGAATCACTGTGGGTGTTGGTTTTGCGACAGTTAGTTTCAAATTACTAACAATGGTTTTAAAAACTCTCGTAAAGATTCTTCTTGCACTCGCTTGTCCAAACATTGATCCAAAAATATTTTCTTTAAACGTTCTTTGAGTTTTACGATTTTGCGTTTTGTTTCCATGTTCTTTTCTTTCTACTTCTTTTATTTACGAACGAAACGAACGTTTATAACGTCACTCATTTAACGTTTTGTCTCTCGATAAAAATCCATACGTACCATCCCAACACGTTTTAAACTCCGGAAGTGCCATGTCAGAACCAACGTGATTTTCGTACAAATGTTTTAGGTTAAATTCGTCCACTGGAAATACAATTAATAAACTGGCCTTATCTCTAATCACTTGTTTGGGAATTCTGGTGTAGCAATGACTGCAATAAAAAACATCATTAGAATGATGCCCTTGAGCAAAGCAACGCTCAATGTTATTTTGTTTGTCCAAAAGAACAACCAAAATAATGAGATTTCGAAACGTAGGATCCAAATCTTCGGGAGGGATCAAATCAATGTAAGAAAATTTGTTATCTCTCACCCCACCCGCCACTCCACCAATTTCTGCAAATATAGACTGTAAAGCTGGGTATTTTGGCTGACACAAGAGTTCTGCTATAGCCGTTTAATCTGTTGTAATCCAACCAACCCTCGTTGCAAATAAAATTAAACAGTGAGTTCGTTTTCCCACAATTTGCAGGACCTATAATCAGGCATGTAATATTCGAGGGCAGAAATGGGTGATTTTGAGTTCTTTGTGGGGAGGAAAAAATTGTAATTTAGAATTTCCATTGTTTTTTTTTTTTTTAATTTGCCCAAAAACTAAACTCATAATAAAATCTCGATCAGGAAATTTATCATTGGTCGTGTAAGGTTCAGCAACTCTGTATTCTGTGTTGCACCAACATTTCACGGTGCTGGGAGTATCATTGCTGACGTACACGGAGTTAATTTTACCACTAACTTCCGACAAGGCAAGTTAAACCACAGTTTTTCCATAAAGTTTTTAAGTATCCCTTTAATTTTGTGGATATCGTTGTACACACGTTTTAAGACGGACCGCCTTATCCGCAGTGTTGGTATCTTCGTTTGCCTTTTCAGAGAATGTGTAGCAGGACGAAACCAGGTGCAAATAATTGGGATAATTGAACATATTGTCAAAGAAACAGGTTTCTGCTCGTCAATTTAGATTTTTAATTTTTTGCAGATGTATTGCCTAAGATTTTTCAACACATTTTAAGTTTCGGAATCCGTTGGCGAAATCCACCCTTTGTGCTTGGACTCTTTGTTCGAAATGGGAGAACCTATTCCCTTCAAATCCGTGAATTCTATGGATGGAGACAATGCATACTTTACTCCATTTTTTAACTCTGTTGCCTTCTCAGTTTTAACTTCTGGCGTTGTGACGTACTCAGGGAGTAGACGATTGAATCCAAGAATAATCTCAAAACCCAATTTACTCCTTACTGCATAGCTAGGGGACTATGCACTGAGAACACATATTCTCAGTTCAAGTTGGAGCTTGGTCTAATCCTAGCAGAGTCCAGGGAGACAACCTTTCGAGTCGTCTGCCCCACACCAAGTGGCTTCCCATGGTCCAGGCCCTCGTATTTATGCGCGGGCCAGAACAATAGAAGTCGCCTGAGGCATTACGTTGCGTAACCGCTAACAGGTTGGAGCCGGCTCTAACTGGTTTGAACAATAGAGTAGCCTCGTTCCTTACGTAACTGCAAAGTGCACCGTGTGCGTTCACACAAGATGCGCCCTGCTATTCGTAAATAGCGTGTTACATCTCCCCCCCCCTAAGTTTTTGCTTCGGGCAAAGGGAGACCTACCTTATGTATTACTCAGTACCCTCCAGCCTGCAATAATGTTTATAAGTTAGCTTCAAGTCATTTATTTTGACATCATCAAAAGAAAATAAAACAATATTTGCAATATGTCCCTACATTAATTCCCTCCTTGGAACTAAAGCCAAGTCTCAAAAACTATAAACATCTAAGAAATCATAATTTCACAAATAAATAAAAGCCTCCTGGGAACTAATTTTGTTGAATGCCCAGTCTCAAAAGCTAATATCACATATCAAGTTCGCACAAAAATACACTCAAATTGCTTTGCACTAACACTAACGTCTAAAAAGTCACCGGTTAAAACCAAAGTTCAACTGCACACAACTGAATGGCTTTTCTCTACACACACCAGGTAAGTTCTTACCCTTTTTTTTTCTATGGTTCACCTCACTGCACTGCACTTAAGGGCTTCTCTCCAGTATGATACGTACTAATTATCCTTCTTGGCAGGATCCTCCTCGAACGAACTCTCCAGATTCATAAGATCCTCTGAACACAATACAAATTGTTCATCTACTTCACCATCTTGGGTCACTGCTAATTCCAAAATTCGCTGATCCAATATATTACCCTCCTGGCTTGTTGAAGGATTTACCCTCGCTTCTGGATTTCCCGTGGGTTGTCCCGACATCTCGGAGGCTGTAGCACCGGTCGTCAGGGGCGGACTGGCAATAGAGCCCCAACGGCCATTGGCCGGTGGGCCACTTGAGTCAAGTTTTTTTTTTTTTACGCGTTTTATGGTAGTAAAAAAAATTACTACTCCCTTTTTGGTGGGAAAATGTTTGCCCTTTTGTTATTAAAAAAATATTTTGTGCGAAAATGGGGGTGGACTGGGGGAAAATAATCGTCGGTCGTATAACGCCGAAACTCGTTGTATTCGTTTATAATACATCGCCTGTCAAACAATAGTCTGGTTATCGAGCTAGCAAGCAGCACAACGATTTCATTCCACTCCCTGATACTAACAGACAAAAAATGGACTGGTCCGTTCGCAAATCGTGACTAAGTTGTTGCGTAGCAACGAAGCGCGTAACAAGTAAAGTAAAAAAAGCGGAGCGCGGCTGGTTGAAAACTAACTGTCTTCTTATTTGGTTAAGTAAGTATTTAACAATTTTCTTTCTTAGTAGAATATTAGCGCGTCTATGGTACGGCAATCTTGCAATAATTTCTTAGAAAGAAATAATAAATTAAAACTTAACGCAACGAGTAAGTTATTTTTGTAATTTTTACAACCGTAGGACTATTTGCTTCTAAGTTGTTTTAAAGTGATGTTTATAGCATCTCACTTCTTCCATTTCTTGCGGTAGTTGCGGCCTCTGTTACCTCTGATCATTATTTTGCCTTTGAAGCAGCGCGAAGGCAAACCATTATCAGAGGTGTTAGTAGCATTAATTACCGCTAAGGCTCCGCGTAGTACGGTACTGGAAGAAGTGAGATGCTATATCTAGGATAACGTTTCACTAGTGGGCAGCACCAATAGGTTGCGCTGCTGCCTGTCCTTTCTTTATGTACCAGTAAAGAACTGGTCATCATTTATGGTGGGGGGTGGGGGATTAATGAAAAAGTAGTCAAGATTAGTGCTGTAGCCAAATTAAGTAAGTAGCACTCGGCACCGACGGTTACCATCAGTTGTAAGGAAAACGTGTCTCGTTTTTACGAAAAGACATGTTGGGGTAAAAATGTTCTATAAAATATCGATGTTCCTCACACCCATCTCTTGTATAGATTCATACAATAAGTTCACCGTTTGCCTGTTTGCCCCTTCCATAACATAGTCAACAAATGAAAGACAGAAGAAGCCAAGAAACCAGGTGCAAAGGCTCTTCTACAAGTTCATTGTACTTCAGAGGCGGATTGGCCCAGGTCCCAGGATCCCAAATGGGACCCGCACCCCAGGCCGTCGACGCCCCTCCACCCCTATATTACCCTAAGATCCCTTGAATCAAGGGAGAAAAAAATGAAAAGGAACTAGCTTGTCGATTTCAAATAAGTGTAAGCTTTTCTCCAACACATCTCAAATTGTTTTGGACAAAACTGACTAAAAGATTTCGCCATTTTTTCATGTTTCGACGCTCCAATTTTTTGAAAACTGAAGCATGTTGTTGCTTTAAAATGTGAAAGTTTTTGGCAATAATACCTCTAGGCCTAGTCGTTTGGAATAAAACTGAGTAAAAAATTTCTCAATTTTTCACCTTTTGATAATCCATTAAAAAAATAATTTTCTACCTCCAGCAGCTGGCCCCACTCCTACTGCCCATACTTGAACATAGCAGTTCATCGTCATTCACTATAGCCTAAAAGTACAAAATGCCAACCCCCAATCGCCAGTGGCTAGCAGCTATGGGATTGGTTATATAGTTCTAAACTAAATTCAGTTTAATTTAACTTGGAGAGAAAGCGTCTAAAAAACCTGATGTAATCACAATTACATTTTTACGAAACCTGCCATCCTGAAGAACGACTAAGAAAGATCACCAAAATTTGCTTGTTACCCTATTTTAGTGTTCGCTGGAGGCTAGAAGCAGGTACTAAAATATCGTAAAATGCTTCAGCTTCCAGGGCTCCGCCCCGGACCCCACTAGGGGAGCTCACAGCGCTCCCCATACCCCCTAGCTGAGTTTTACGGAGCCGTAGCGACAATGTCATTTTGAGGTTCAAAACTGACTTTTTCTTCCAGTTTGGTCAATGTTTTTTCGTGAAGCAACACGGGGCACACCACACTTAACGAATTAACCCGCATAGTCCTTAGTCAGGCGTCTCAATTTAGACAAGGACTTTACTGATACATAATACCCTACTTCCTTTTTTTTTTTTTTAGTTTTTGTTTTAGCCATCTGACTCAAAGCAAAATGCATACGGCGTATGCAACTTCACAAAAAAAAAAAGCTGCAGCCTATTTTACATCCGGTAGAACTTTTTTAATGAACAAAGTACGAATAAATAATTTACTTCAAAATTATGTGTAAAACGGCTTCAGGCCGCTTGGGAAACCATATATTATTTTCTTTTATTGGTTGGGAGGGGGTGGGGTGAAGGAAAACAGTTATCATTCGTGAAGTAAAGAAAAGTCAAAAAATATAGCAATGTGCTGCAAAACATTGGACAGTTTTTGTGTTTGAAGACTGTTTGAAGATTTGTTTTGTAAAACTTGGGGTAGGGGGCCTTTTTTGGGGCCGGGCCGGTGGGCCAAGTTGCTGCCAGTCCGCCCCTGCTGGTTGTGCCCTCTGTGGTCGCTGTAGTGGATTTGGAAAATGGGACTCCCCACGGGTTCTCCATTGGCTCCAGGGCATCGTTGTGGAATTGGAACTTCACTATAGTAGCAAAAGGGTGGCCAGGTTTACCCAACTGAAGGTCATAGGCTTTCAACTCACGCTCCCAGTGGTCTTCCGACTTCGTTGCTGTTGACCTCGAAATGAAGCATTTAAGACCCTGGGCCCCGGTCCAAACCTGGGCCCCGACGTGTTGTGTCCTCACCGTCGCCTTGTCCGCCACCCTACGTCTCTTGCTGCCTTCGCCACGTTCCAGGGACTGTCGGCGCCGCTTGCTTGATGATCTCCCTCTACCAGCTTTGGAGGTCCTTTCCGGAGCATTGGATTGGGCACCCCTCTGCTGGTTGGTATCCTCCGACTTCTTGGCCTCGACCTGCCTTGGCTTTCCCTGACGTTTTGCCTTCTTGCATTGCCGTGGTGGTGGAGGTGGTGGTGGACCCTCATCCCTCTTGCCCTCCCTCTTACGTGGTGGCGACCCCTTGAAGCTGCCGTAACCTGGATTGCTTCCACTTGACGCCATCTTTCGTTTTTTCTCTTCTGATACGATGTGATTGAAAAAACGTTCTTCTTTCCTTGCTCCACAGCCAAAGTTTTGTCGGATGCTGTGCAGCGCACACCTCTCTTCTCCACTCTGACTTGCACCGGAAGTTGCCTGCTTTACTGCCACTGCAGCGTGTGATTTTGGACCCGGTTTGACCCGGTATTTAAGCCAGGATAGAGTGCCGTTCTCCCACAGGTCCGCCATCACGTCATATCCTAGCTGTGTTCCTGTGTATCTGACCCGCAGATCCGTTTTTACACAGCCGGAAGTTACGTATGCATCGATCGTCTCCAATTTCCGAATAGCAACAACACTTTTATTTCGACTTCCGATTTAATACAGGCCGGATTGCAGTAGACTTCAAAATTCAGGTAATCGAAATTTTTGTTGTTAACTATGCCTTTATTGCAAACAAATTGTAGTGTGTGCGTTTAGGAGTAAAAAAACAGGTTGTGGAGTTTATAAACTTGAGAAAATTTGACCTACGTCCAATTTCCCCACTCCATGTTTTTTTCTTAAGACCAGGTGAAATTGGCCATCGCCGTTTTCTCCCGTTCCCTATCTTAAAAATCGCTTTGGATTAAAGGAGAGGAAGAACCTCCGCTCCCCCCACCCCCGCCCAAATTTATTGCAAAAAGGTGGATTTTGGACAAAAATACATTTAAATCTGTATTTGTGCATGAATTCTGTGTCTGACCCCCACGCCGTGATATAGACCGTTCTAGACTATATTGTAGCATTTTAAGTCCGCAATAATAATTCCCAGCATTATTACATAAAAATCTTGCGATTTTCTTGGTCTGTAGGCTTTGACCGACCTAGGTGCGTTAACACGGGGGAAAAAACGGAAAATCCGAACTTTTTTCGCTCCCCCCCCCCCCTCGTTTTCTACCTTTTTCTCAGGTTGTACGAATGAGCGGGTTTGTAGCGGTTTTACTGATTCATTTTCTCGTGTCCTAGGAATAGCTTTCTTTTTTGAGGGTGTGGGCACAACTGGTAGGGGTGTGCCCTCTGGAAAAAAGTAGGGCTTGAGATGTAAAATGTTGAGAGGGCCGATTTCTCTCCCATCTCGAACATCACGTAGCATGAATGTTTTTTCGGATTGTTGTGCCGAAATAACAAACGGCCCAGTCCATTTTGGCGCGAGAGCAGAAGTTACTCCGCGTGCCACATTACTGAGTGTGTGTGTGTGCGGCAAACGACAAATTGTCCTACTTGAAATGTAAGAGGCCTATGCCGTTTGTCATAGTAGACCTTTTTCTGTGCCCTAGATGCTTTCATAGACTGTTTCGCCAGTTTATAAATCTCAGAAAAGCGCTGCACGATTTGCATTTGAA
Source organism: Lithobius niger (assembly GCA_023313725.1). Classification (NCBI taxonomy): domain Eukaryota; kingdom Metazoa; phylum Arthropoda; class Chilopoda; order Lithobiomorpha; family Lithobiidae; genus Lithobius; species Lithobius niger. Next base: position 44,013 of record JAHWFP010007350.1, read on the forward strand.
CCTCGTCCAAGTCGCGTGTTTTTGCGGGTAGCTGTCTCGTCAGTTGAGAGAGCTCAAGACCCCACGAACCAGTCGGGTTTCGTCCGATGTTCAATTCACTGGGTGTAAATGTACTAGATTCGGACACAGAACTTCGCATTGCAAAAGCGAATTCCTGCAAATGTAAATCCCAATCACGGTGTGTTGACTTAAAACACCGCAACATGTGTTTTATTGTCTTATTATGGCGTTCCGTGATGTTCGATTGTGGATGATAAGCCGAAGCATACTGAGTTTTAATTCCCCAGTCTCTCCACAGGCTTTTCCAAATGTTTGCTATGAAACAAGGGCCCGAGTCACTGTAAATATGGTCGAAAAAAAACCCATTTTAAGACCACAAATTTGACACATTCCGCCACTTGTTTAGCTTTTGCAGTCCTGAGTGCATACAATTCTGGCCAAGAACTGAATTCGTCAATGACTACCAGTATCCAGCGCAAGTCTGACACTTCTCACAGCTGCGAACGAACTCCACAATATCCTTCCTCATGCCAATCCATCCCACCAATTCTTGCATCCTTTTCAGAGTTTTGAACACTCCAAAATGGCCGCCCAAAGGTGACGCATGAATTGCAGCAATCGCGTTGTGACGTAGCGACTTCAGTAAAAATGCTTTGAAACATGTATTACCTTCAACCACATCACGAACAATACGTGAAACATAGGCTTTACATAAGATCACGTCACGCAGACAGCATTTCCCAGGTTTGGGGCTGTCTCCGTCCACAGCTAAATGCATTTTAGCTATATTACCTAGCTTGGTAATCTGGCGCGATGATCAAAGGTCACCAACCTGCGCCTTATGAATATCATCCAGACTTGGAAATCCATTGGGTCTCTCAGTTACCTTTACTCGTTCCACCTTACAAGCTATGTTCAGTATGGCACAGGCTGTGTTCAGTAAACACAGCCTTTAGGTTCGTCCTCATACATCCTAGAGATTGCATCTGCCACTTAGTTTAAGGAACCTTTCTTGTAACGGATTTCAAAATCCATTCCCTGAAGTTCAAGAATCGATCTTGCCAGTCGTCCTGAAGGCTGTTTCAAGGACTTCAAGAACGAGAGCACTATGGTCCGTCTCGATCAGAAACGGGGAGTTTTTTATGTAAGGCCGAAATTTCCTGACGGCATACATAACCGCACCCATTTCTTGCTCAGCGACATTGTTTTTTTTCGCAATCTGTCAGTTTCCTGCCAGCGAATGCTATTGGTACAAGCCCACGACCTTCGACATGCTGTGAGATGACCACCCCAAAACCTGTTCCCGACGAATCTGTGGAAATTTCAAAACGTTTGTCCAGGTCTGGTAGTGCTAAAACACATTTTGTTAAACTGTCTTTTAATTGTTGCACTGCGTCTGAGTGTGTTTGTTTCCACTCCCAGACGGCATCTTTCTTTAACAACTGATAAAAATTTTGTGCTTTTACGTGAAAGTCTATGGTGTAAGCCTTATAGAAGCCCATCATTCCTTAATAACGTCTAAGCAACGTCTAAGTTGCGAGGCTCTGGAAAATCCTTTATCACCTGTACCTTCTCTGGTAAGGGTGACATTTCTTGGGGACGAATTAAGTGCCCAAGATAGGAAATTTCCTTTGCACAAAAGTGTGCCTTTTTTAGATTTACTGTCATTCCAGCTTTTCCTAGCCTGTCCAGTACATCTGCGATGTGTAACAGATGAGAGTCGTAATCCATTGAGTACATTATCAAACCGTCAACGTAGCACATCGTGTGGGAGTACATAGCATCCCCCAGAGCCAGATCCATGACCCTCGAGAATGATACAGGCCCATTACAGAGCCCATATGGAATTTTTTTAGGACTGCCACGCCCCCATATGACAACGAAAACAGGTGTACTTCTTGCTATCAGCTTCCATTCCGATTTGCAAGAACCCTGATTTCATATCAAGAACTGTAAACCACTTAGCTTTACCAAGCATTGCAAAAACCTGGCTAGCATTCGAGGTCGGCTGCGAGTCTTTTATGGTCTTGGCGTTCGTGAGCGTGTAGTCTATGCAGAATCGTTTAGCCCCCTCCTCACCCTTTTTTGGGGCAAGGCAAGGTACAGCTCCCCAAGGTGACACTGAGCGCTCAATGACGTCATCACGAATCCACTCCAGCATTTGTGATTCAATGATTGCTCTAGTCTCCTTGTTTACTGGACGAAGTGGTAACCGAATTGGTCGTGTTCTCGGTTCCATTTCAATATTGTGTTCGTAGAGATGTGTGCTGCCTCGTTTAGATGTTAAAACATGTTTATATTTGTTTAAACACCTTCTAAGCTGCTTGCGTTGTGCATTAGAACAGTGAGCTTCTTGGATTTTTTTCTCGAAGATTTCATCATCCTTGACACGTTGCTCTCTCTCCAAACTTACATCAAGTTGCTTTAGTTGTTCAGTTTTCGTCTGCCCAACTTTAGCAAAAGGGATTGTTTCCTGCTCTTCAGAACCAATGCGCCAGCCACCTTGTTTAATGTCTGGTACAAGTCCTCTTTTAGCCATGAAGTCTCTTCCTAGAATTACAGAATCAGCTGCGTTTTCCGAGATTAAAAAAGTTTGCTGAGTACTGTAACCACCTCCAGGCCACCTGATCGTCGATCTCATATATCCATCACCTTGGGTTTTTCCGGCCGCCAAGATAAATTGGATACAAAAATCCCTGCACCACTTTACGCCCTTAGCCTGCAAAGTTCGTGCTGTAGCACCGGAAATGATCGTCGAACTGGCACCAGTGTCGATCAAAGCTAAGAATGGTGTTCCTGCCACTTTAACATTAAAGGTACATTGCCACCCTTAGTTTCCTTGTCTAGACCTTTGAAAAGCTGAACATTTGGTGCAAAAACACGTTTTAGCGTGCCTCTCCAAAGTCCTGCTTTTGCTCGCCAATCTACGTTCTTTCCGGTCGTAACCTTGTTTAACCAGGTTAACGACCGTTTTCCACTTGTAACCTTCGGCCTCCCCACGAGAGGATGCAACCCAGGCTGGTTACCTTTCCCTGTAAGTCCAGGACGTCCACCCAACCCACAACGCACTGCGGGATCCAGGGTGCCTCCCTTATCTTACACCTCTCCACTTCCCGCATTCCTCTTTTCAAGGTGCTACGATCACGGAAAGCCACGCTCGCTCACACATGCACACTGCATTCGTGTTTACGTAGGCCTGACTGTACATTGAGCCAACTACAAGAGCTGACCGGCTGGTGACCCAGTCGATAGCGACCACCATCTAACCTCGCGGTTAGGGGCAACCGACGGTCTGATCCGCACAGGCCTATCGCTGACCTAGTGCAAACTTGGACCGTTTTCCCCAACCTTGCCTGTTCGGGGGTTACCTCGTACACGGAACCCATTCTAAACTATAACCCTTGGTTCCTCGAGAGTCCCATTAGGTGTGGACGGTCATCCACGTACCACATTGCACCACTGACCAGAACGGGTATATAATCTGGCAGCCCGACACAACGCCGACTAGACGCCCCCTGCACTTAGCCAACGTTTTACGCGTCCCCGGACCCTTGAGAGCCCATCGCCGCCTGTTAACGGGAATCCCCTATAGGGCGCCTATCGCCCTTGGTTCCCGTTTTTTGGCTTTTTCGGACACCTATTTGACCTTTGTCCGGCTTCCTGACAAGTCCAACAAACGCCATTAAAAGGTTTCTGTTCCTTTTGTTATTGTTTTCCAGTCTCTTTTGTAGCACTAACCTTTTGTACATTTGCTGCCTTTGGGGCTGCATTTGTACTACTAGTACCACTGGTACTCTGTACCGTGCCGTACCGACCTGCTCTGTACCCTCTCGGGTCTAAAGCGGCCATTGATAAGGATTCTGCGCCATGAAACCCGGTTGCCGGTTGTGCGCGGGTTTGGTTCATGCGAAACAACGCCTGGCAGATGGCGTTATGGCTTTCCTGCGCTACTTGTGCGTAGCTCCGCCAAGCCAACCTTGGTTCTACCGACAGGGATGATTCGGGCGGCGGCCGGTAGGACCTCTGGGCAACCAATAACCTACTGACATTTGCTTCTCTCACCAATCCTCGGAGGTTGTCGAACCGTCGACCCTCAAGGTGCTGTCGATAATCAGGGTGCATATTTGTCATTATGTGCCTAATTTTATCTAAATCAGATGATTTAGGCCACAACCTGTCAAAATACCCACTGATTGCTTAGGCATAACTGGAAAAAGGTTCGTCAGGTGCCTGAGTCCTTAATTCCAATTCTCGTTTTAGGTCATCTTCAAAATTTGGACCCTCAAATTCCAAATTAAAGTCTTCCACAAACGCTTCCCAAGTCCTAAAAGGTCCGAAAACCCTGAACCATCGTCCCTGGTGAACCCTGGCCTCACCTTGCATGGCGAGGGGAATAATAGTTCGTAACACGTACGAATCTGCAAGGCCTAATGCACAAACATACATGTCTAACCTTTGCAAAAATTCACTAGGCGACTTTTCATCGGCATGCCCCGTGTAAACTGGCATCTCAACTTTTGGAGCCTTCACCTGGAAGCCTTGAAAAGGGTTCTGTGCAGAGGTGTGCTCTAAAAATTCGTCGTGATGACCATAGGTTTCACTCCTATTGTCATCTGTGCGGCCAGTCCGACCGGGGGTTACTCTACCCCCAGTGTTCCTATGTCTTTCTGGCGACTCATTATATTCATGTTGAGGCTCGCGTCTCCTCCACATTTCTACTTCCGGTTCCTGGTGTACCGGTTGTCGCCAGTTTTCACGGTTACCGCACGTAGTCTGATCCACTCTGTTGGGGTTTGCTCCCTGTGCTTCACGGCTGCGAGGATTCCGTGCTATTCTGCCTCTCTCAACAGTGCGATTTTCTCATCTGTTAAGGGCAGAATGGTTGGAGTGACATGCCTTCCTCACGTTCTCGTTCTGGTGAGAACCAGTTCGAGGTTGTGAGGTGATATTCACACCATCTCGGCTAGCGATAAAAGAGTTTTCCAGCTGTCTCATCACATTCTCCCGAAAGTCTTCAGGTGCTGGGCAGTGTTCAACCCAATTACGACAATTTGCGTGAAACGTGTCATTTCCACGCATATTTTCTGCATCTGAACGTTCTAGGATGGGAGGTGACAAGCTTCTTTCTGAACCCGAAAATTCAGGCGCAAAAAGGTCATCATCATTCTCCCAAGAATCGTCCAAATCCTCTCCTTAGTCTTCGACTAAGGGTGTATTTCTGCATTCCCCAGTTCTCGCCCTTTTTCGTGAATTTTCCATGGCAGGAGTTTTCACTAATTTAGGCCTGACAAAGAAGGTATTTTTCGCTCAATTACAAGCCACAAAACCCGTAATTTTCACTGGTTGAAAAAAATTTTTAGCGTTCCCGCTTTTTTTTCTCTGCTAAATGCCTCTTCAGTATGGACCCCTTCCAAGGTTTATATCCACACTTACTGCACTTCAATTTAAGTCTGTTTTGTATCACAAACCTAAACTCTTAAGCAATAGCCAAAATGCTTTCAAAATGATGAGGACTCGGTTAGCTCAAAAGTGTGCTCCTTCACTTGATTTCAACTCCTACAAATATCTGTGTATCGATATTGTTTCACTACTCAGTGTTTTGTGAACATCTTTATTTTCTTTTCTGAAAAATGGTGACTTTATTCGAGCCGTTCTTTACCATCGGGAAAAAATAAAGCGCGGTTCTCTGTAAAACTCGAAGAGTCTACAAATTACTTCCCAGTTTAACGTTTATTACTTGCGTAAAAACGGGGTTACCATTTTGTCATAAACCAGAAGATGATGTCAACAACAAAAAGAATGACCCAAGTTGGTTTGTCGTATTTCGTAGCTTTCAACTCTCAAAATATAACTTCCCCAACAATTTTCGCTTGTTGTTTTTTCTCCCGCTCCGGTAAGAAAAAATTTGCAAAAATCATCTGCTCACGATTTTTTATTCATGCTTATTCCATCCCGAAGTTTTGGAAGCATGACTTGCCTATCCCAAAGATTTAGGTTCAAATCACGGCAGGCCCCCAAAATATGTGACGTACTCAGGGAGTAGACGATTGAATCCAAGAATAATCTCAAAACCCAATTTACTCCTTACTGCATAGCTATGCACTATGCACTGAGAACACATATTAAGCATTAAACTCAAGTTGGAGCTTGGTCTAATCCTAGTAGAGTCCAGGGAGACAACCTTTCGAGTCATCTGCCCCACACCAAGTGGCTTCCCATGGTCCAGGCCCTCGTATTTATGTGTGGGCCAGAACAATAGAAGTCGCCTGAGGCATTACGTTGCGTAACCGCTAACAGGCTCAAACTGGTGGAGCCGGCTCTAACTGGTTTGAACAATAGAGTAGCCTCGTTCCCGGCTGTTGGCATTCGGCCAGCTTCCGGTGTAGATGGAAGTTGACAGGACGCCAAGCAGCTTATGTAACTGCAAGGTGCACCATTTGGGTTCACACAAGGTGCGCCCTGCTATTCGTAAATAGCGTGTTAGAGCGTATTTATTTCCAGCAAATTTGATAGATAGGCATGGTCAGGCATTTTGAATTTTTTTTTTTATTTTAATGTTTTATTTCCCTTCCATTTTTATTTAAATGTAAAATATAAAAAAAGAACCAAAAGGAAAAAAAATAGCTTTAAATAAATTTAGCCAGTCTTTGAAGCGAATGTAGAGAGATGTTGAAAGGAACTCCGGGGGTAGGATTTATATTAGACTCAAATATCGAATATGACATGCAGAATAAGTGCCTGACAAAAGTGGGAGCTGCCATAGAACCCGAAGATGCCGTAATTTATTCCCAGTTTAATTAATTAGAAACCGATGTAACAAAACTTAAATACGACGTAGAATTGCAGAAGGATGAAGATGGGCATTTTAACGTGGTGAAAAAAGTATTAAAGACATTAGAACTCCCTCACAAAATAAATGTGCAGCCAGCAAGGAGTATGTCGATTCATAAGTGGTGATGAATGTGGCCAGTAAAGAATACGTCGATTAAAAAGCGGTGTTGTATGTGGCCACTAAAGAATACGTCGATTCAAAAGTAATGATGGATTACGACATGCGAAATAACCGTTTAATTAATCTTACAGAAGGTGTAGACCCCCAAGATGTGGTAACATATTCGAAATTAGAAACAGACATGAAAAAATTTCAGTTTGGTGTTGGAACGAAGGAAGATATCAAGTCATTTCGAAGCTAAAAATAAACGAATCAAAGACCTCGTTTTCCCCACGCAATCTAAGGACGCTGCTGAAAAAGAATACGTCGACAAGCTTTCGTCATATTTCGTCAATGAGGAGGGTATTAATTTAAGCTTTGATGTGTACGATGCGAGATACAAACATCTGAAGCATCTAGAACCTACCATATATCCTGGAGATGCTGGAAATTGTTGTGAGCTAATCGATTTACAGCAACAAATTAGAAGCCAACAGATAAACTCGTTACCCAAGGGAAAAAAGGAGATTGTAATGCAACCAATAAACATATTACAAACCTAAACGAACCCAAATCTCTCGAGGGTGTTGCTACAATGAAGTACATCCTCGAAAAATCTTTGAGATTGTAATGCAACCAATAAACATATTACAAACCTAAACGAACCCAAATCTCTCGAGGGTGTTGCTACAATGAAGTACATCCTCGAAAAATCTTTAAAGTACACCATTCAAAAAAGGTGACTTTTTCACTTGTGGTGGTGGCAATCCTTTTAATTATTACTATTGCTCGTACAAGTATTATTTGAAGGGGTTGAGTTTGCTGTGTGTTCTCATAGGCGTTAGAGAATATGAAAGTGAATATGAATATGAATATAGAGAATATGAAAGTGATGAAGAATTTAATAATGCACTGCGTACTGGTTTTCAACTTATCGTAGGAACTGGGATCTAGAGTATGAAACCACAATTGATATAGAAAAGAAACCGAAAGTACTTGATGGGAAAGAACTTTTGGATCTTTGGGCTGAAGCGTGTATTTCTATAACAGCTGATACGGATAGACCTCCAGAAATTGGGCTTCTTTATCAAGTGGATCTACGGCTAAACCCCAGCAATTTTAGATAACTACCATCCTATCATGTCTAAAACATGTCCCTCGGTCAAGAAATTCAGAAAAAATAACCAAAAACGACTGCACCATATTTGATTAAAATTCTGCACTTCATCGTGATTGTTTTTATTGGGTCCCCAGGTACTCTGAAATCGAGGCGGGAGGGCCCAGGTTGCCGAAACTATCGAATAACAGGGCGTGCAAATACTGTCGAGTAAGCCACCCAATGACTGCCGTCTCCGACATAAAATCTTCAAGATTAACAATGCCGCATTCTCCGCGAGGTTTAGGTTTTAGACACTCATTGCTAAAAGTGCCTCTGTGTTTAGGAATTTTCAAGACTTTGACCAATCGGTTCATTTCGAGATTCGCTAATGGTTTAGTAAAATCGGTCAGGCCCTCACTGGTTTAAGAAAGAGCCCTCTGCCATGACTTTTTTTTCTTTCGTTTCAAACCCAAACCCTCCATCTTCTTGTTATGTCTCGCAATCTCAGCCAATACCTTAGCATTGTTCTGAGCTTTCTTAACAGCCATAGTAATTCCTTTAGCTACTCCAGCTAAACCCCTTACTCTGGCTACAAGTGAGCCAAGCAATGCCAACAAAGGTAAAAACCCTACTCATTTCTTTTCAATTTTTTCCCCATTTCTGTTATTTATATTAATAAATCACTTTGACTTTGCCTCTATCCAATTTCAAACTCATTTTTCTACCTCCAATTAACAACGCGTGGCAGGTCACATTGGCAAGTACAGCGGCTTTAAATTTCAGTTTTACTTGCACGTCGATGATGGCGGACTGAAGTCTCTCCGACTGTTTGGAGCAATCCAAAACCACTACAGGATAAGACTTTTTAAACTGAACCGAATTCATGCACAGATCCCCAACATCGTACAAAGCGCGCCAAAACTGCTGAGCCATTCTACACAGGATTGAATATTCTCCACTAGCAAAATTTATTTTCAAATCCAGGAAGGGATAATGCTCGGAATTTAAAGTCACCTGAGCATCCTGAAAACTACAGTTATCGAACCTTTTAGTTTGAATGTCTTTTCTGTTAGTCTGCAGAGCTACAATGACCAACCAGGGTTTTTCGACCGCCAAGGTAGCTGGTGTTCTGACGCAATTCGCGTGAATCGTAATGCCAGTGTCTAAAGCCCAAATTCATGTTCATCCCTCAGTCGATGTAGTTAAAAAGCTCATTGCAGTAGTGATAAAGTGCGATATGAGGACAAACAAACCCCCCACTCCAAAAAAACCGGCTTCCCGCGCAAGGGATTTTGTCGATCCTGAGGAGGGGGAAAAATTTCTGCTTCCCGCGCGCAGGATTTTGTCGATCTGGAGGAGGGGAGAAATATTCCCGCTTCCTGCGCGCGGGTTTTTGTCGATCTGGAGGAGAGGAAAAGTGTTTTTTTTTTTCATTTTCGTTGATCTGGACGAGAGTGGGAAAGTGCCTTTTGTTACCTTTTTTCATTTTCGCCAATCTGGAGGAGGGTGGGAAAGTGCATTATGACTTGCACAAATAGACCCTAAAAAATCGCTTCCCGCTTCCCACGCATGGATATTCGTTGATCTGGACGAACTTCCCGCGCGCGGTATTTCGTCAGTCTGGAGGAGGGTGGGAAAGTGTCTTTTGCTACCTTTTCCGTTTTTTCACCAATCTGGAGGAGGGTTGAAAAGTGCTTTTTGCTACCTCCTATGATGCCCTCAAAAAAGCCCACTTCCCAAGCGCTTGAATTCATTGATCTGGATAGAGTGTCCACTTTCTGCAGATGGGTTTATGTCGATCTGGAGGACGGGGTGCCCGCTTCCTGCGCGTGGGTTTTCGTCGATTTGGAGGACGGGGAGAAATATCTGCTTCCCACTTCCAGTGCTCTGGAGTGGTCAAGGTCATCGATAGGGAGGGCCTTTTTGCTGACTAAGTGTTATTTTCCTGCATAAATGTAGCATACCTTATGCTACCTCCAACTGTGAAGGTCATGCCAGAAGTCGCGTGACCAGAAGTGATGTCATCCAAGGGGTCGTGCAAATGTTTCATGAGCGTTCACATTGTGAGAACTGCTTCTCAAAAGTGCGATAAACAAGGTTATGAAATATATTGCAGTGCTTCTTTTCACATCACCCAGGAGGTAAAGCATATGGTCCAGGAGGTTTTCGAAAAACTTTATCAAGAAAATATTTAGCAGTTTCTCCAATTGCCAAGCCAGGTAATAAACTATCGAGGGACCTTAGTGTGACTATGTTAGGGAGTTCCGGCGGGGTAGAAATGCCTCAATCTTGTACCGCGGAATACGAAGGGGTGAATTAGGACCAGTGTCCGTAGAGACGTATTCGGTTTTGGTCTCAGTGCGAATTCGCATTATAGGAGCTTGAGGAGCTGAAGTTGAATATTCGGCACAACTGAAATCGAGATGGTTTGACAATGTCTTCTTACTAGAAGTAACAGCTTGTGAAGGGGACGGCGATAAGCCCAATGCTCCGTAGTCATCCTTGTCAAATTTTTTAGAGCTCTAATTGGCGTAGTTTGCGTGTGTTGTGCTAGAGTTTTTACACCTCTGACAGATGATGGCTTTAGAGCACCAACTGCCCGGTTTCAGCGTGCTTACTACCGGCTTAAAAAATTCTTGTAGTGATTTTTCTTGCTCTCTCTCTCCTAAACGTTGATTTAAAAACTTTTATAGTTAAATGTCTTTTGAGTTTTGTGATTTTTCGTTTTGTCTCCATTCTTTTGTTTAATAGGCAAAAACGAACGTTTGTATCTTCCCTCGTGTAACGTTTTGTTAATCGATAAAAATCTTAAGGCTTTTTCCTACACTTTTTACACAAATTTTTAAAGTCCAAAAATTCCATGTCAGGGCCAACATGGTTTTAGTAAACGTGTTTTAAATTTAACTCATCAACTGGGAAAAGGATTAATAAATTTGCATTGTTTCTGACTACGTGTTTAGGAATTCGTCTGTAGGACTGATTGCAATAAAAAAACATCGGCGTTTGAATGACGCCCTTGAGCGAAGTGACGTTCGATGATTTTTGTTTGCCTAGAAGGCAATCGTCAAAAAACAATCAGATTTCGAAAGTTTGGATCCAGTTCTTTGGGAGGAATTAAATCAATATGAGAATTGTGAAAAAAACGTTTTCCAATGTTTTCCTCAATTTCACCAAATGTAGACTGCAAATCTTTGTACTTTGATTGACATAAAATTTTATTGTAAATAAATAACCGGTCGTAGTCAAGCCATCTTTCGTTACAGATGAAATTAAACAATAAGTTAGTTTACCGCAATTTACAGGCCCTATAATTAGACATCTGATATTAGAGGGTAGAAATAGATGATTTTTAGGTTCTTTCTTAGGCACAAAAAAGTTAGTAGTTTTTAATTTCCGTAACTTTTTTAATTTTATTTACACATTTTTTCGAGTAGCTCATTAGGAACATCTGAATGAGCTACTCCATAGTCTATGTTGCACCATAATTTCGCGTTGCAGGGAGAATCATCAGTGACGTACACCGCGGTAATTTTACCGGTGACTTCCATCAAGTTTAAAGCGTAGTAAGATGGCCAAATTAAACCATTGTTTGTCGATAACATTTTTGATAAATTTCCCTTTAGTTTTGTGAAGGTTCTTGTACAACAAAGTTCTAAGACAGAGTGGTTTGTCTTCGTTACTTTTGTTCACCTTTTGTTCAGAAAGGGTAACGGGATAAGCCACGTGTATAGAATAGGGATAATTAAAAGTAGTCAAGAATACAGCTTTTTGCTCGTCAAACTCTATCTCTAGTTTTTTACAGATGTACCGTCTAAGATTTTTCAACAGTTTTTGAGTTTCCGGGTCGCTGGGTGAAATCCAATCTTTATATTTCGATTTTTCATCCGAAACGGGAGTCCCCGGGCCCTTTAAATCTTGAAACTGAATGGAAGGACACAAGGAAAACTTTACACCATTGTTAATCTTTGTATCTTTGTTGTTCTTAACTTTTCAGCAAGTTTTTTTGCAAGAGATTGAAAAGATGCGTTTGCCAGGATGGTTGAGACTTTTTGAGATTTATTATTTATTTTGAGGTTCTTCCTTTTATTACACAGTATGTCTCAGAAGTCCAGTCTACCCAAAATAAAGGGCTATGTATTGGATATGAGTTGGTAATAACAACGTACTCATAGGAAATCCGATGATGGTTCCCAAACTGTCCTTGGAGGTCGTTTTCAAGGTCATCCAAAATATATCTCCTAAACTATTCAAGATACGGGCATAAAGGAAGTTAGAAAGTTGTTTGGAATGATAACACAAGTTCAACAAAGGAAACAGAACTGAAATCGCACCACAAACATGGAAGATATGGGCAATACAACTTAAACACTACAGGGGTGCTTACCAAGGGGCAGCAGTAGATGTAAAATAGAACTATAACGGCCTGTCGTCAAAAATCCCATTGGATAACATTGTTATCTATACCCAAACAGACCTACTACAATACGGACTAACGCAAACAGACCTACTACAATACCGGGCTTGCCTTCAACTTAACCTACGAAAACCTTTTCGAAAACTAAAACAGTAGACGATACCTAGCCTACAAGGGGCTGTGCTGCTCGTGAATGAAAAATTTTATTTTTTTTTTCACTGGTTGGTTGTACTGCCACCCAGAGGCAGTCCGAATGGAGAAATGTTTTTCGCTTTAGTGCGACTACAGTATGGCTTCTACATTTAAAAAAAAATATTTTTAATTCTGCTGCAATGCTCCTTTAAGTTTGCAGAGTAAAAATCTCATTCCCACACCACTATAACAGGAAAACAGCGTTGAAAACGATTCATTAACTATACTGGAGGATGCTCTTTATGAGTATCCGGAAACGAGTTTAAAGTCAAATGGAGCGTGACATCAATGTACACGATATACAAAGTCATGACTATTTCCCGCTATTTAATGAGCTAAATGGTTTTCCCCACATATGTTATTCACGTGAAGAACACATGCTTCCGCCGTGTTTCGAAGCCAACTTGTGTCAATCATACGTCAATAATGCATCCTTTTTTTGCATACAAAAAGTATTTGCACGCCAACATTGCCTCATTTTTGCGGTTGTAAGTAGTACGACCAGATTTTGTTTTTGATATGGGTGGCTTGTTAATTATGGTACAGTTCGAAAAAGCAACTTCATTTGTACACCTGATTGTTTTGTCGTTACTGTGCTGCCATTCCACAAATTCGGCACGAGGCGTACATTCTCACAGTGCTCAACCACACCAGTGTTGAATCCTGCTACGAATCCTGCTGCCTGTTGAATCCTGCTGCATTATTTTAGTATTAAGCTATGAATCCTGCTGCCTGTTGAATCCTGCTGCCTTATTTTAGAATTAAGCTATGAATCCTGCTGCCTTATTTTACTAATTAAGCTACGATCTTATACGAATGCCTTCCTTATACTGCGAATTATTCTACTACGAATTATTCAATCAACTGCAACGTGGTTTGAGCACTATTATTTACAAAATGCTACGCAGTCTTGTTACGTCTTCTGTGGATTTGGCTCACGAGGCGTGCATCCTTTCAGCGTGGAATCTGGGGTTTGTGGAGCGACTCAGTCACAATTTTCAAGCCACCTCAGCTGGTTACGTACTGCCCGGAGCCGCATTATTTTTGTTTGTTCGTCCTGTTCTTTAATTGTTATAACACGGGTGATTCGGCGTTAGTTTATCGCCGATGGCGTATGGTAATCCTCGGGTGGAGCGAGTTTCGGTCTTGCACAGCGCCGTTAGTTCCATCGTAGGTTAACTAATACGTCCGAAAAAGCCGTGGCCTGACACAAGTTTTAGTGGGCTTAAAAAAAACCGTTTTTTCGTGAAGCTTTTTTTCGGGAGAGAAAATGCGACGTATGATAATTCGGTAAAATAGCCGACACGTATGAACTTGAGGCACGTTGTATTTGTTTGTTGTTTGTCTGTTTGTCCCTCTATCCCTTACCACCGACTGTTTTTCGAGAATGAAAGGGTAGCAAACGCAACAATGTATCTTACTTACTAGCCTAAGAAATATTGTTGCGTTTTACTGCCTGATCTGCATCGTTTTCCAGTGGGGACCGCACGTTGGTTTGTCGTGTAATGAAGTTTGTGTCAATTTAGGGCTAGCTATTTTGACACCAACGTAAACTACACGATTGCTTACGTGGAATATATTAAAAAAAAACCACGCGTCGATTACACCGCTGTTGGCCCGACCTCGCTACAGCGCTAAAAAACCTTAGTCCTAGGTTTTTCAGGCAGTGTTCCTTGAGTAAAGCCTTCCCGTCCTAGGCTGTATTTTTGGATTAAGGAAAAGGCGTTGGAAAACCTCCTATGCTACGATATGTCCCGTTAGAGCCCACAAGGTCAAAATCAAAAAAAAACGTGGGCTCTAACGGGACATTAGGAGGATTCCAGAAAATGACCATGACCTACATTCTACTTTTAAAAAATATGGACACTTGTAAAAGTAAGTATGATATATGCAATAGCTTATCTACAAATTTAGTAAGTTTATAACACCTGTTGATTTTCCCCCAGTAATAAAGATTTTTTTTGAAGCATTTTGGTTAAAATTAATCCACGAAGATTAATTTCTCATGTGCTTCCGTTTCCTTTTTCCAAAACAATACTGTACACACCACATTTTTGCTACGCCAAAGCGAGATATTTTAGTGAAACCTGAATGACACAAACCTATTGGGGGGGGGGGGGGCGAATCGCGCCATCTAACGATAAAATTAATAAAAAAAAAAAAGAAACTGAAAAGTGCCAAGTACTATGGTAGCAATCTAAAACACAGACAAACCACTGCACCCTCTATGACACCAAGAAATTAATAAAATCGAAAAATGAAAGTGCTCAGTGCACCAAGTGCCATTTATTGTGAGTTATTGTGAGTTATTGCTGAAACAGACACAAAACAGTAAACCACTGAATGCTATCTGTGTAATAACTACAGCTGAAACATAGCTCCATCTATCGAGAGAACTGTAATACACCTAACTAACTTAGTGATCAGTGCTAAGTAGTAAACGAAGTGCCATCTGTTGAGAGTTTGATAAAATACACAAACGAAAGTGAAAGCTGGCCAAGCACCATCAGCTGAAGCATAGCTCCATCTATTGAGAGAACTGTAATACACTTAACTAACTGAATGCTGTGAGCAATTGAGCATAGAGCGCCATCTATTAGGCACAAATCAAATCAAACAAAATTAATAAAACTCAACTCAAGTGGATCACTGAAAATAACGAACTGAATGCTGTGAGCAACTGAACATAGAGCGCCATCTATTGGTCACAAATGAAATCAAACAAAAAAATTAATAAAACGAAAGGCTGAATCACAAGTCTTTACTTGTTTATAATTTTCTCGCCAGTCAATGCCAAATTTAGCCAAGTTTCTCATTTTCTCCTAGATATCGGCGGCCATTTTGTATTTTTCAAAATATGGTCAGAATTCCACCAAAATCAATATTATTCGGAATTTGGACCCCCCCTGTCGATCTGCCGTGTCGTGTTAAGCAATGAACAAAAATAAATTTTGGTTTTATTAATCTGCGGATTGCAGCAAAGCGCCACAGCCTTACTGTTGTTGAATTTCGTCCAAGGGATTCTTAATCATTTCAATGATTTCCGGGATGTTTTGTAGGAATGAATTCCATTCTGCAAAATTCATTTCGCATTGTGTTACCGGAATCGTGTTCCAATCGAAAGTGTAGAACACGAATCGAGTAGCGTCGCCATTAAATTTTATCCTCAGTCTTTTATTTTCTCCAAGCCGCACTGCGTGAAACATAGAATCGAGAGCATTAACCAACAACGAATTAAACTGATTTAACAAGACAGCTTTCGTTGATGGACTTAGGAACAACTGAATCACATTTTGAATCAGTTCAATAGCACCCAAGGCGACATTTTCATTTTCACCGGCAAAATGAGCTTTGTTGGCTCTACGTTTCAAAATTTCTTGATTTAAATCGTCGTGATGTTTTAACAAGACTTCCCACTCGTGGGCATTCAAATCAATTTGGGACTGCCCCGACGTGAAGTTGACGACAGCATTTTCTCCGAAGGAAGTGACTTGAACGGTGGCGTGAGGGCCCAGGGCGATAACATTATCGTTACTCATATTGGTTACTTGCGGTCTTTAATAATAAAAAATTAATATTATATTTGGTTTTTTTTTATGCTCTTATCCTTCAAATTCACAATGTACCTCTAACAAATGGTGCCCAGTCGGAATGACTCCTGAATTGGAAACCAAAATCGTGTTCCCAATTTGCAGTTCTATTGGCGTCCTGTCGAAGCTGACCACGGTGGCTGCCTCACCAGCAATTTTTTAAATGGTCTTAACCGAATTAGCTCCGACCTGCAAACTCACTTGGAATTGAATATTGATTCGTGAGGCAAGGGCTATTACTTTAGTTATCCGACCGAGTTCGGAAACCATGATGTACTGTTGGCCATTTTCTGACAACCATTTAAGTCTGTCCTCCTGTCCGGTGTTTTTCAATTTTTGCAAGAGGTACAGATGTATGACAAGATTTAGGTTAGGGGTTTGAATAATATCTCTGTAATGTGTGGTGCAGTGGCAACCCGGACCACTGCACTGTGACTGAGGTTGGCGCTAATGACCAAGCTGTCGACGCGCCATTAAGCCTCATCCCCCCCCCCCCCATTTAAAACTATCTCTCGCTTCTAAATTCGAACGAAAACAGTAGACGCGCCTGAGAACTCGTAATTCCCTCCTTATCCGATTTACTTGTCTGTCTACATATTTCTTGGTCACTGCGTCTGCGTCACTGGATGGTTGACCCAAATTTACTAATTTCTTGTCAGCCAAACTTAAATTTCCATCGAAATCTTTACTCAAACCTATTTCAGATTTCAGGTAACCCAGAGTGACTGCTTCGTTTTGACTGGTGGGAGGCCCCAAATCAACTATACTGTTTCCAGCTGAACTCAAATTGCCTTCTACAGTTTTGGAGAAACCAAGTGCGTTTTTAACGAATGTGACGGTAGCAGCGTCTGAGTTAGAAATAGGAGGGGCTAGGTTGGTAATTCTCTTCTGCCTGGCATTAAAATCAGTGTCTGGTCCGCTCAAGAAATCTCCATTATGCGATGCCGTTTTGGTCCGTTTTGCAGAGCTACCAAATTTATCGACGAAGCTCATATTTTTTCCTTCAAATTATGGATAATTTGAAAAAAGTTTTCACCCTGGAACAAACGTTGAATTACGTACAAGCAATACTGGCCACACAGTACCTCTCTAGAATCTTGTATACGTCGGTGGTTGGATAGGAAGTTACCACCGAGATATCTTTTGATCTCTAGAGGAGCTTTTAAACCAAAAGAATCGAAATAAAAACAGCAGCTGGGCCCTCGACTGAAATAACACATCCAGTGGCTTCCTGGAGCTGAGGAGTCTTGTAAATTGACTATGCCACTCTCTCCATTCCGCCGCAAACGTTGAAGAAGGAGGTCTTTGCTGAACGTCCCTCTGTAATTGGTAACGCCTAATTTTTCGGCGTATCTGTTTAAATCTACGTTAGTCAGAGCCCTGTTTAATGGGACATTTGCTTCAGATAAAAACCTCGTCCAGGGTTTTGGTTTTTGGTAGTTTTTCTTTTTTGTGACGTCTTTTTTTCAAGTTTTTTAAGTCCGGCTCCCTTCTTTCTATATATGGCGAGCGGCTCCATGGCGGCGTTATGCCGTTTCAATTCTTGCAGCTGCCTGGCGGTATTCCTGGCCGAGTTGACGGTTCTGGAGATTGCAGATGCTGCTCCAGTTAAACCACCGATGGCGCTCAACCCCGCCTGGGCCAGTAGGAGAGGAATTATGCCGCCAGTTTGATTACGAGAAAGTTTCAAGCTCAGTCCTCGACCTGCCTTGCGAGCCTTCAATACTTTACCGTGTTGCGTTTTAGTGAGTGGAAGCGTCACGTTCCATCTCTTTAGCTGAGAATTGGAAAGGCGAAAAGAAGGAACTTTGCCAGCTTTGACGTGTTTTAACATTTTTTGCTTTTGATGGGGAATCAAAGAGACTGCAACGTTTTTGTACATGATTTTTCCTCTTTATGAAAAAAAAATAAAATAAAATATCATACCAAAACCTCGACTTTACTCCTGTCCAATTTCAAATACATTATTCTGTCGCTAATAACCAAAGCTAAAGCTTTCGTGTTTGAAGGGACGGCGGTTCCGAACCGCATTTTTACTTGCAAATCTATAACTGACGATGACAATCTTTCAGACTGCTTTGAAACGTCCAGTGCAACCAAAGGATAATTCTTCGAGAACATATTGACTTCATAAGCTGGTCCAGAGGATCCCGACCCCAACCCGTAGTACTGCTTCCTAAAATCTACGATCATTTGATACAAGTTAGAAATGTTACCTTGCGGAAAATTTAAATTTAAATCGAGAAAAGGGTAACGTTCGGAACTGAGCGTTACGTGGACGTCTGTAAAGTTACTGTGATCGAAGACTGCCGGATTTTTTTTTGCATCGTTGTCTCTGGCCGTCTGAAAACCTATTACTATCCACCTCGGCCGTTCAACAGCCGAAGTGGTAAGCAATCTCCAAGCGCAGCTTGTCGAGGTGGGAAGGTCTAACTGGTCAGCGTACCAGTGTCTGAATGCGAGGGGGCCGCTGATGCCAGAATCCACCATGGCGTACAGTTTGTTTTTTTGACCATCGGAGGGAGTCACGTGCGGGAGGAACCAAGTTATTTGCCGGCATCAACCCCCGACGCTCTGAATATAGCATTATCGTCCGACGATCGAATAAGCACCAGCGTTTGTTGACAAGCATATAAAATTTTCGTATAGTCTTCGCAAAAGCCCAGTAAGTGGGACAATGGCACGGCGAAGGAAAAACTGCTTTTCGGGTTGCGGGCAAAGAGCACGTCTCTTTTGTGTTTCAGAATCAAATTCGTGGTATCGTCTGGTGAAGATGCATTATGGGAGTCCAAAATCCATCCTCTATTGGTCAATTCCGCTTGCTGCTCTGGAGAGTAACTTACTAAGCCTTTAATGGTGCTTGCAAAACCGGGCATATTTAATTGGTCGACTGTCTTGTCGCCTATTTTATATTGTATCATGCTAAATAAATATGCGGCGGCGTTATTCACCAAAGCAATTTTATGTCACGGCGTATGCCGAACTGTAGGAACTCTTGACAAGAACACTTTCACGTGAATGTAGCTTTTGTGCGGGTGGGTGAATAAATCCTGGTTCTGAACCGTAATTCTGATTTCGCTGTTGGGAGTATTCACGTTCGTACCCACTATTGGCCCGTACTCGTGATAATTGTAACTGACGACTGATTCGTCCAGTATGAATGGTTCTGTAAGGTTCAGATATTCCTCATTGCTCTCCATCTTTAGGCACTGATGAGACTGTCTATGAATTTGACGTTTTCAGGACTCAGAAATTGTCGCCTTCTAGCTCTGACAGTCTCGTTGTTTCCCCCTTTCGCTCGTGGCAATGTTTCTCTCTTATAAGAGCCTCCCAATTGGTTGTGGACTATTGGTTCTTTAGCTAAAGGTAGACTGGGAACAATCGGTTTAATAATATTCTTATTAAATTTCAACATTTTAGGTTTCTTATTTTTTTCGTAAGTGTAGTCTCATCGTTAATGTCTCACCTCTCAAATTAACAGGCCTGTTGGCCTGGTCGGTCAACCAAATTCTAATAGAGTAAACCACGTTTTTAGTAACGGGCAGATATATCGGATTGTGAGGCAAAGAAACCACTTTATATCCCGGGGAGATGTTGGGGAAAAACGAGTAGAGAGTCTGTTGCGATGATCCGTTCACGTAAGAACCCGAAACCAAGTCGCAATGTACCAGTATGCTATTTACATTTATTATGTTGACAGTGTTTGGTCCGATGTATTCCCCAAATTCGTAAGTCTTAGCTTCGAAACCAAAAATCTTTCCGATACTGGACGGTTCAGAAAAATCAACCTTATATCTCCTGTCAGTAATAGTTAGTTCGTAGTGTTTACGTTGCCATTTAATAGAACATAGGAAACGTTATTAGTCTCGTCCGAATGCTTGCTCTTTTTGAATTTTCTGTAAATGATGTTTATAATTTCGTCTAATTCATAACAACCTTCTGAGACGACGATTTTAATTCAGGTGTTACCGCCGTCCGCGCTGTAAGTGAAAGAGTTGGTCACGTCCTCTATAACGTTAGGAATGGAGTTGTAAGTTTCCAGATTGACTAGAGCCAATTTGTGAGCGCCTTCCAATATCAACGGGGAAGGAAAACTGGTCACAAAGTCAGTTTTTTCAGAGGAAAGTATGATCGACATATTCTCAGTTTAACACATTAGTTAACATCTACCGAATTCACCGATCAGTTTTCGGTACTCTCCATCGGCAGCAATGCTTTGTTCCGCATTTCTGTGAAAATGTGCACGAATTCTTCGTCCAGAGAATTATTGCCAGCCTCTGTAGAGGCTCTGAGGAGCATCAGTCTTTCGCACAAGTCATTCGGATCTCTATAGAACCGGTATCCTTTCCCTACAACCTCGGCAGGTCTGCCCCAAACAGGTTTTATAAAAGTCGTGTACTTGAAACCGGCGCTGGACTTTAGTCTTCTTGTACTGTCGTCGTTGTTGTGATATATGGCTTTACTCCTCTTCAGAATATCGTGGTAGTTCAAAAGGCTAGCATCTCCATCCGGTGGCTTCGAAGGGTTTTTCAACATAACCAACTGCCACAAATCGTCCGTCCCTTCGTACTTTTTTCTACGCTAGCGGACCGAGTCTGACTGCGGAATCTCCGAGTAAAGAGGCCTCTTCCATTTGTCTCCTACGAGCCCCCAGCGTGAGGGCAAGTGACATATCGGAGGGCGGGTCAGGTAATACACCCATGGAACTGGAGAGTCGTCTCCTGGCACCCGCGCGAAACTGTATCTCGCCATCGTCACTGTCTATATTCTTGTCTTCAGTATCGACGCGGCCCGTTGCTGCTTCCAGAGCTTTCTGAATATGCTCTAACCGTTTCCCGTGATATTTTTCTTGTTTCTTCTATCCAGCCTCTAGAGCCAACAGTTCTTTGATTTGTCGTTGACGCTGAGCCGAAGTCTCGCTTCCCTGTAGCATCTGCATTTTAGTCTGGTCTACTATAGAATCAACTACTGGTTTGAATATCTTTTGCAAATGTTCAGATTCTGTCT
>JAHWFP010007351.1:0-10577 GCA_023313725.1 Lithobius niger
TACTGCAGTAAGGTTTCACGTGGACTAAACAGTACAGCAACAGTGCAGTATGTGAACCCTTATAGGAAAGTTTATTTGTGTACCTTTGCTGTTTTGACTTCGGATCAATTAAACCTTACCTTAAACATCAAACGACGAGTTTTTAGTTTCTAATTCGGGATACTTTGACATACCGAGTTGGTATTATGTATACTACTTGCAAATGTACTACTTGCAAATGTACTACTTGCAAATGTACTACTTTCAAATGTACTACTTGCAAATGTTGATTATATGTACTACTTGCAAATGCACTGAACGAGCAAGCAAAACACTTATTATGCAAACGTAAACCGGACTGCTCCAAACGTTTAAATTGTACATTTAATTGTTTAAATTGCTACGTTTGTTGTATCTTGTCAACAGACTGTCAGCACCGGTACTAGTGGGCATGTATCGTGGAAGTATGCCTTGTCTTGGTTTGAGAGCAGCGACGTCACCAACTGTGGCATATTGGGTAACGTCGCCAGTGTATACCTTACTACCGGAAACAGTTCTTATATAGCTCTGACGCGTAGCACTAAGTGGACTAACGCAACATTAGAAAATCTATGAGGCGATAATGAGAATGCAGCTCAGTCTGATCTAGACACACGCTAGTGTGTCGCTCCAAATTAGGCACCAAACATCATAACAAACATTACATCACTCCAATTGTCGAGGTTGTAAACCATAGCGTCAGTGTCTTATATCTTGAAGCATAGTTGGGCACATTTCAGGTACTTCGGGGAAAATAATAATGCGGTACAAAAGCTTAAATTGTGTTGAAATCGTGAGCAATGAACCACCTCACAAAAATTAATAGGAATGCCAGCTAAGCTGTTTTCAATGCAAAATCTGACCCTCAATAACGTTGTAAATGTGTATAATATTATTACTAGCTATAGCTACTCCGCTCATCTCCATGTTAAATTCCATAGGGTGATTATTCATCGATGCCGAGCTAACGGGAAGGCTTCCAGCTATGAAATTGGGCGAATGGGGGCAGTACAATACGAATTGCGTACCTTTTATGGTTTGGAGCTTGGGGCCGTAACGGAAATGGCGTGGGAGGGCGCGTAAATACGAAAATATTGTTATAACCATTGTTAGTATTGTCGGCATCGTCTCTCATTGGACGGCCAAAGTTCGGACAATGAGAACGTGTATACTGACGTGCGTGGCTAGACTCACACTAGTGTATCACGATAAATCTAAACAATGTTGCAAAGAAATTGTATTCACGTCCAATTCACGAAAAATAAACCAACTGTAAAAACAAAGCAAAATAAACCAAGCCAAAAACTGGTAAAGAGGACACCAAGTTGAGAGTGGTTCGGCCCTTCAAAGGAGTGATATCAACACACCAAAACTAACTAAATAAAACAACTTACAACAAAATTAAAACCAAAAAAAAAACCTATAAAGAGGCGAAAAAAATTGAGAATGGTTTGGCCTATAGGCAAAAGGTAGTAGCAACTTGTTGAAAACCAATTTCCAGTTGATGTGCCAGCGTAAATCTTTAAATCTAACGCAAAAATAGCCGTTGTACGTACATGCGCAGCCTTGTCCCGTACAATCGTTTACGCGTAGGGCGAAGTTTCACAACCAATAAGCACTCATCAGGACGGTGTGATTATGTGTTTATTATGCTTGTGAACAAGACCTTAATTACCAGCAGTGGTCGAAAATTAAACCTTTATTTTCATATGCCAGTATATGCTTGCGTTTGTTTTATCTGTCAGGATCAAACCTATCTAAATTTTATGCAGCTACCCAAATATTTTATTACTTCAAAACTTAATCTAACATGGCTTTTACTAGTTTCATTGATCTTAATGATTTCTTTTTTTTTCTGAATACTGCCTAATTGCGACCTGCTCTCTGATCTTTAACGTTTTTGTGCTTTAATGGGGTAAGAGTCACCCCCACCCCCTCCACCCGCCCCCACCCCCTCCCCCCACCAACACGACATGCCCCAATCATCATTTAGTTCCAAATCTGAATCAATTCATTCATTAACTGCACAACGAGATGACGTCTTGCCGTGACTACAATTACAGGTCGAACCCGTAACTGTTGGATGCCTGCATCAATTTCTCCTTTAAGAGGGACCTATGACGTCACGAGCACGAGCTTGGCAGGTCGATGGAAGGCAGATGGCCCAGCCAGGAGTCGCATTTGGGAAAGATTATGTTAATTTGGTAGTCGGATTCCCGATCGATAACGACGTGATTAGTGTTATAATCTGTAATTTGTTAAACTGTGAGGCGGCGAAACTTTTCACGAATTGAATACTTAAAATTCACTTTAGCCTTAACCCTGACGTGATCTTTTAGCCTTGATGTTATTAAAGGTTCAAAAAGAGATCCAGTATTCTAACCCCTTGATACTGAGCACCAAACTCACTGGATGGCTCAGCGGCCCAGTCACCAAAGTAGTTCCTGAACTTCCATTGAATTTTACGATCCCTCCGCGTGACGTCATCAGGGAACTCGTCGAGGCGGTTTTCCCGCTGAACCATCGATTAAAGATGGCGGAACTGTAGTTTTCCTTCGATAGGATTTATTTATGCAGACGTACTTAACAAATGGTAGTGATTGTGTCGCGGAGATCCTTCAAAACGAAAAGAAGGTAACATGTTACTCATCTGTAAGTAGATGGCTTTGCTGTTAACTGTCCATCTTGTTAAGAACCTTGATCACGTGGAATCTGGACAGCGAATGTTTACAAAACGTTGTCGGGCTTATGATCCAACCTCAATTAGGGCGCGTTTATGCAACAACTCGCCTTTGCATTCTCGCAGCAAGAGGCTAGGAATTATCTGGAATTCCAACATGGCGGCAGTTTTAGCTCTGCCAGCTCACAACGAAACGACCAAAAATTGAGTTTAGAAACGATATGGAAAATTGTTTCGTCAGCAGGAATTCTTTATCTTATTGTCACGAATTATAAGGCTGCAAGCAATTGCTCCAACGATGTCTGATTTAGCTAATCCAGGAAGCGTTGTTACCATGGCAACGACACCTTTGCCATCGCGATTAAATTTCAGCTGCGAGAATGCAGAGGCGAGTCGATGCATAAACGCGCCCTTACAGAGAAAGACTAGAAGTCTTGGGTGCAGACACTGGAATTACGCAGACTGAAGTGTCACCGTGCCTAAACGTACTCCTTACTGCATGATCAGTACGATATTATTGTGTGCGCGGCGTATCTTGAGTCCTGGAAGTATTTTATGAGCGGCTACGTCTTCCTGGAGGGAGCGGCTTTAATCGACGGCCGTCATTGTTTTTGTAGTCACTTTGGACATCAACAAGGCACTCTGCTACCAAAAACGTACAATCGATTATCTGTGTTCGTTTTGCAGTGGACTCAAGATAGGCCGCGCACACTTTAAGTATGGACACTTTTTTCCTTTAAATTCGTGTAATGTTACCAGGAGGTCACCCTCTCAAATTATCGATGCTCCCATTTTGAAGAGATTGTAGAAGGAAGTTTTTCTTCTCAAATTGTGTGGTGAAAATTTGGAACTGACTGCGAGTTGACTTGTAGTGGTTATAGCACCATCCCTTATAGTGTCCGCGGCCTATCTTGAGTTCGCCCCAGAACGGCACAGATACTCAATTGTATGTTTTTGGTAGCAGAGTGCCTTGTTGATATCCGAGATGGTTACAAACACAATGGCGGTCGTCGATTATAGCCGCGCCCCCTCCAGGAAAACGTAGCCGCTCATAAAATACCTGCAGGAATCAAGTTAAACCGCGTACACAATAATATTTTTAAAAAGAGACTGTTGACTCAGAAACCATTTTAAACAAAATATGTCAGATGCACACATAACTTTTAATTGTAATTATGAGGTTTGGTATCAGTGGTCTTGCCGGCCCTTCCTCGTCCTGTTGCGAATTTCTTTCTCTTAACGACATTTAATTTTTTTTTTTAACTGAAAAACCGAATCATACAAATTCTATTAACGAATACACGGAAATTTTGAGATCTAAACAAGTGTACAGAACAATTGAAATTTTCCAAATTTTGCAACTAAGAGCGTTCTTTGTGGTTCCGAAAAGATATTTTAATTGCGACCACAAATTAAAGGGACATACCTTCATTTATTCGAGCATCCTGCGCAAAATAGCTTTTGCAAAATTTACGTGCGTTGGAGCGAATGTAGCACATCCATTTCTAACGTGGGGGAAAAAAGTGAAAATTAATGCCTTTGCAACATTTATTCGCATCTGAAGTAATGTTGCGAAATTGAGCCATACAGGAAAGCTAACTAACTGGGAGGAATGTTTCTTCAACTCTAAAGAATAATTATTTCAGGAAAACCATGTGTCGATACGAAGTGCCTTTTTCCCAGAATCACTATGGCAAAGAAACAAACAAGTATGAAATTCGTACTAACGTTAATGAAATCCCCATTGAACTGATCCAAATTGCTGAGCTAAACGGGATAAAAAAAATTAAAAAAAAAACTATGGCCTACTTCTTAGATTAAAAAAAAAAAAGATATCGATTAAACAATGCCCGCATTGACCAGCGGACTGAAAAAAAAATATGGAGCTGAACATTTCGTGATGATTATTTCTCTTGAGTATTTGAACTATTGCGTTGCATTTGTTTCATTTTACTTTTTTTTTAAATTTTGACGAACCTTATGTCAGCCGAAGCAATTAATGCTTGTATGGCTGAACCGGCTCAATTTTGAACATTACCAGAATTTTTTCTAGAGAAGAAGACATCTGGTAAAGGGAGGTACGAGCCCGGGGATTCAATCCGGGAAACCTCCGGATCAGCGTCGGGGCCGAAAGATTGTCAAGAATTAGCCAGAATACATACCATAGCCGCTGAATGTGCATGACAGCCTCTCACGCTACCCTGGCCGGCAGTCCTGGCGGGGACTTTGCCAAGATCCCCTTTCCAGGGGGTTCGACCATATCAGCAAACCTCCAGTAACCAGGCTGAGCTCTTTCACCGCTCAGCCACGATGACACCTCCTATGGATGTGTGTTACATAAATTGCACGTGTCAAAAATTGTGTGTACACTTTCAACATTACCTTCCCATTTTCATATTATTGAAATTTACTTTAGGTTGTTATTGTATGGTATAGTATTGTTCTATTCTATATACGGCACAAACATGTTCACTATGAACTTGGAGCCGTCGAAATAAACTTTTCATTATCTATATATGTATATGTATAATACGCTTAGGTTGAGCAAGCAAATTCATCATTATTATACACTACAATGAAAGAGGGTGCATAATGAAAGAGGGCGAGCGACCGACAATGTCAAACAAACAGATGTGGCCTATAACAATCGACATATTGCATTAATAAAGCTAGCTCTTAAGAGCCGACTTGGAAAAGTTTCAAAGTTGGTTGAGTAACAATCACTGCATGCACAACCGTTGTTGGGTTTGTTGGGCTTGGTATCAGAACAGAGAAACGTACAATTGAGCGTCCTCCATTGAAAAAAGACATTTACTTCCAAGACAAAACAAATCAGCATGGGTTAAAATGGAGGGGGAGCAGGGATGGGGATATTCAGACCACTCAATAGGGGAATCCGGGTCGGGGACGGGGGAGGCGGTGCGGGACGTGAAAGGGGTTACGGGAAGGGGGGGGGGCATGGGGAAAATCAGACCGCAGGGGAGTTCGGGGGAGGAAGCAGGGGGCAGTCGGCACCCTTTTTATTCCATACTGACCACTACAGTATTTCGCTCAGGTATGCGGGAACCAGCTACACCAGCGTATGTTACGCCGGGGGTAGAGCTAGTATTATTTATTTATTGTAGTGAACGTATTTACCGGCTGGTTGTTTGACTTAGCAACGCCCTTGACAACGGTAGTTTAAACCTTGTCGCACACTACTCCTTTCAGTTGCGTCACGTGACGTGGCAGGCAGTCAAATTTCGTTTGGATTAAAAGCATGTGAATTAGAGAAATGCATATACTGCCCCGTCCCCCTTCCGTGATGACCCGTCGGCTAACGTACGGAAATGTCAAGACAAAATCCTTTCAGTCAAAAACTGATCACATTGGAGAAGTGTACGCACCTGCCGTCAGTCGACGGCCGTCGTCGTCCGTCACGCGCCTACGCACAACGCCTTTCCCCTTCTAAATATAGATGTGAACCTATTTCAGTTGCCTACTAGACTTAAATGTCATCATGCACGAGCGTAAAGAATGAATACCTAATTTATTACGAATTTTTATTGGCGTAGCGAGTCAAGCGTAGCCTATAACGGACACCCAATTGCAAAATTTTCGGTTGGTTGGTCCGTTAGTTGGATTCACTTTTGTAGTGTGGGTGAACCCCAAACGAAAGGTCGGATTGTAATGAAATTTGGTACATCGTTTTTTTATACCCCCAAAAGTATTGCTCAGCCAAAATTTGACGTAAATCGAACAATTATTATGGGAGAAATTACAACTTATTTCTAACGATTAGAATTTATTTCTCACACTCACCATTGTAATATTGGAAACCTGAATAGTTAAGGAATTTCGACGATGCATGCACCATGCTGGTGGTCTAGTCAAGCGAACTTTACAAAACACGGCAAATTAAATTTTGGTTGCTTCTTTCTAGCTAATTACCTTTTTCGATGTAACTCAATGAAATAATAACATTTTATCTTTGCATTTTGCCACTACAAAAAGAAACGCAACCATAAAAAAAAAAAGGATTACATTAACGACAAACATTAGTTTCATTTGCAAAAAGAATGCTTGGAGAAATTCACTTCAGCACGGCGACAATTATAGTCGTTTACACCACGGAAGCTGAAATCGTCGTATCAAGACGAAGTGGTATATATAAAACGAAAGTCTAGAGCAGTCGACGTGTTTATATCACAACCAGCTGTACCCCCGGCGTAACATACGCAGGTCTAGCCGGTTCCCACATACCTGAGAGAAATAGTGTAGTGGGCAGTATGGAATGAAAAGGTCGCCTACTGCCCCCAGCCTCCAAACTCCGAACTCTCCTGCGGCCTGCCCCCCCCCCCCCCCACATTCTTCCATTGTATGGTCCGATTTCCCCATGCCCCTCCCCCGGTAACCCCTTTCCCGTCCCACAACCCCTGCCCCCCCCCACCCCGGAATCCCCTATTGTGTGGTCTGAATATCCCCATCCACACTCCCCCTCCCTTTGAACCCCTGCTGATTTGTTTTGTTATGGAAGTAAATGTCTTTTTTTTCAGTGGAGGACGCTCAATTGCCAGTTTCTCCGTTCTGATACCAAGCGCAATAAATCCAACAACGATTGTGCATGCAGTGATTGTTACTCAACCGACTTTGAAACTTTTCAAGTCGGATCTTAGAGCTAGCATTATTAAAGCAATATTCCGTTTGTTACTGATTGTTACAGACATATTGTTACAGACATTGTCGGTCCCTCGCCCTCTTTCATTAAAGTGCATGATGACTAAGGTGCATGATGACATAAGGTGCATGATGACATAAGGTGCATGTTGCCCAACTTAACCGTAGATAGTTTCCGACGAACCCTGGCTATTCTTAAATAAAAAAAAGATTCCCGCTGATTCAACTCGGCTCTAATAGTCAGCATTATTTAAGTAATAGTGTTTGTTTCTAATTGTTAAGGCGCATATCCGTTCTCATTGTCGGCCGTCCGCCCTTTTTCTTTGCTGCTGTGGGAAGAATGAGCCCGCTCGCACTCTTGCTTTGATCCCTATAACAATCCTTTTTAGCTCAATCCTGAGAAGTCTGCTCCTAAGCGAAATAAAAATATAGATACGAAACAATAATATGCCTGTCTCTAACAGTTTAAAGATTCCTACAGTTGCCACGGTAATGTTACGTCGAAACCGAAACCGTGTTGCATGAAGGAATAGGCCTAATTCTCGAACCCAACTGTTGTTAGCTGCTACTTACAAAATAAAACCACCAGGGAAACATTAGGCCTAAACGCTAAAAATCAGGCCTAAAACCTGCAACTAGGCATAAAAGCAAACACATTTTTAACCTACAATTGTGATGGTTATTACTTTTAGTTTATATAATAGAGATCGCTGTTGCAGAGGGTGATAGAGGTGTGCGCCCTAAGATTTTTGTTGGAGCAAGTGTCAAGTTTTGTACCTGCAGCAGTATTGTGAATTTTTTTAATCTTTTGATTATTGTTAAAAACTATCGTATTTATGATTGTTTGGCTTGCAGTTAAATGCCTTTTTATAAATTTTTTAATATACGGACTACACTTTACACAGCAGTTGCTATAAACAACGTCAGAATTATTGGCGGCGGCAGCTCAAACAGCGATTGCTATATGTGCCGTTTTATTTTTAGCCGATGGCGAGGGTGTGAGCTGTGAAAAGAGGCTGCAAATAACTAAACAGAAAATAAATGCTGCGGTAAACGAAAGCATATTAAATTAAATATGATACGTAGCTTAGGCCTATACTTGAAAAAAAAAGTAAAATAAGAAAAAGGCCAGCAAAAAAACAACAGTACGTCACACTGAAAAGGCAAAGAGCCCATCTTAGCCAAGTGAGTATTGCACGTAGATTTTTTAGGACCATTAACAATTCACTACAATAAAAACTAAATATAAGTTTGAAATGAAGATCTTTTCGCTCCACCTACAATAGGCCCAAAGCCTGTTTCCAAGTTTAATTACCCGTTTAAGGTAACTGCAAGTCCCTCTTCATTTGCATCGTCAATTTGGGCGCGATCAAATTAAAAAACTCAGCGGAGCCGACTGAAATGGTTAGCGACGGAAGCGATGTGCGCTGGACCACTCGTTACCGTCAGTCGTCGGAACGGAACGGGGCAGTGTGCGACAAACTTAATGGTGAGCATACGATGGTGAACATACTTTCTTAAAACACCTTTTTCGCGACGTTGGCCGCAATTTGGCAGCAACGCTGTTCCAAAAGTATTGACTCGTGACGTCACTTTCTGTGGAAACTGTCGGTTTTGATGTAATCAGCTGCTGAGCTGCTATACATAGGTGAGTTTAGGGAAGCGGTCGTCGGTAGCCCCGTGGGAAGCCCCTATTATTGGTGGGGAGGAAACGAATTAAATCTAATAAGCACTCAGTATAAATCTCAAGGCATTGCTGTTGCTGATCTGAGCTTTCGGAGCCTCGGATGGAAAAAGGGTAGCAAACAAGCAGTGAAAAATAGTTAAGTTTCGGTTATTTTTGCAAACATTTGTAAAAAAAAAAGCCGTTGTTCGTTGGTAAACAAAAAAAAACCTTACTTCATCATCCGCAGGCAAAGAGCCTTAAAGCTTGTCGCACACTACTCCGTTTCGTTCCGTCCCGCTCCGACGACTGACGGCAACGGATGGTCCAGAGCACATTGCTTCCGTCGCTAAACATTTCAGTCGGCTCCGCTGAGCTTTTAATATGATCGCGCCCAAATTGGCAATGCAAATGAAGAAGGACTTGCAGTGACCTTAAGTAGGGAATTATATAGAAAGTCTTAGTAAATTAGGTACTAATTCTTTACGCTCGGCCTTGATGACATTTAAGAGCTGAAGGCAATGGAAATAGGTTCTCATCTGTATTTAGTGGGGGAAAGGCATTGTGCGCAGGCGCGTGACGGACGATCCGTCGACTGACGGCAGGTACGTATCCCTCTCCGATGCGATCAGTTTTTGACTGAAAGGGTTCTGCCTCGACAATTCCGTCCGTCAGCCACTGGGTCGTCACGAAACGGGAGGGAGCAGCATACGCGGCTCCTCGAATTTACATGTTGCTTTTAATCCAACGCCACGGCCCGTGACGTAACGTGACGGAACGGAATGTAACGGAACGGATCAGTGTGCTTATATATTTATACTATTCTACCCTCTTCATTTTGAACTAAGCGGAACTCTTTATGCTACTTCTGGGATGAGCAACGACGCTTGGGAACGGTCGGGTGTGATTTAAGTCAACGACAACCATGCTCGTTAAGTTGTTTTTGAACAGCATAACTCCATTTAGCTGAGCTTCATTAGCAGCGTTCAATAATTTTTTTTCCAGATGAGTGATGTAACTATAGGGCGGGTAACTTTCACAAGAAATATTCTAAAATCTCCCATTTAAAAAATGTACATGCACGACAGCACGTGCCATGGCGGCATGACGTAAACAAAACAGGCGTACGAGGAATGTTTATGATTTTGTCACTAGAGTCTACATTTGTACAAAGAATAAAAAGAATAATTAAAAAACTCTAAACATTAGCTAAATTCCAAGAAGACGTCATAATACAAGACCACACGCCAAGTCCGAACCAAAAAGTAAAATAAATATGACTATTGAACGTAACGGAACAGAGGGAGGGGGAGGGGGGTGAGGAGAAATCGGCGATTTTCGAGTGCCTTTAGCCCAAATGGCCCCTGATCTTAATGGCCTACGTTTGGGACAGCAACTGCCGATTTACGGCCGCGGTAATTTTTATAAAAATAATTCGACTTGACAGCATTTAAGAATGATGGTTGAAATGGTCAGAAAGCATGCCTTCCTAAGGTCAGATCAGGTATTTCAATCTCTTAAAATTCTTCAGCTTCTGGAACAGGCTGGGAATGTTTACCG
>JAHWFP010007355.1:2647-65652 GCA_023313725.1 Lithobius niger
ACAAAAATAACTTTTCATCAGAAAAAAATATCAGTAGAATATAGATCCACGTTGCCCTTAGTGCATAATAAGTTTGATCCTGTTCAAATGACCAGTTGGAGAGAAATTATCTGGACCAACAGGCAGACAGCCAGATAGGCCGGCACACAGAGAGTTTCAAAGTTTTCCAAACATTGTCGTAAACATTTATTTATCTTAGGGTGCAAGTAAAACGAACATCGCTCACTTGATTTTACTTAGTGTTAAATTCGATGTTTGATTCTCGCTTTTATGCAACATTGGTTTTTCGGACTAACAATAATGAGTAATAATAGCAACAAATAATACGGAGATAGATGATCGTCGCTAGGAAGGAAAAAAATGTGTTAATATACTATAATATTTCTGACTTTTTTTGAAATATCAACATTCGAGAGGCTGTTTATAATTCAATAATGTTAAAATGAGCACCATGTTGGAACTTGAGTAGAGCAGTAGCAATAATGCCATTCTAATTTAATTTCGAGTTATCATCTGGAGCCAGTCGTTGAGCTAGCTATACGGAGCACTTGATAAAAATGGAGTTAAGAAATGCTGACGTCGTTTAGTCAAGCCAATTCTGTGAGAACGGTTTTTCTAAAGGCCGAAAAATGCGTGAGTTTTTTTTTTATTTATTAGCAGCTGCAGCAATTTTCAGCAAGTGAGAGCTTTTCTTTTCGGATTTACAACCTTAATACATGTAAGCAATTGGACTTTTATTATTAAAATCGTCTTGTGTCATTTGGCACAGAGTGCACACGTAACGAGAAAACTGCCCAGACACCGTATGGGCAACAAATTCTAAATACTTATAACCTTAAGCTGTAAAAAATATATATTACGTTTTTTAATCGGAAAAGAAACGATTCCATTTGCTGAATATTGCAGCAGCTGGCAACAAATTAAAAAATCGAGCATTTTCACACCTAAGAAAATCGCTCTCACGCCATTGGCTTGACTAAAGACGTCGGTGTTTCTTACCTCCTTTTCTCTACAGTGCCCCTTGAAGCTAGTTCCCTAGCGAATATGGCGTTCTTTCATCTCGTTACGAGATGTTAATGTTTTCTAATCGAACTAGGGCCGTCGTCATTTTCGCAGTAGACATAATGAAGCGGGCTCAGATGGATGTTTGGCTAAAAAGGGTCGGCCTTTGAAAGTAGTGACATCATTCCACCAGGCAAAGGCGGCCAAGGTAGCTAACTGCTTAGCTGGAGAGTATCATGAAAACGTTATTGATGCATCTTTCTCTTTGTAAATGTGGATACTCATCCTTTAACTTTTAGTTTTTCTTTATCCCTGCACGTTTCCCTTACATTTTCCACAATTTGAATTTCGGGCGCGTGGGGATTTTACCTCAACTTGACAAAAAAATTAAGGCTGGGCCGATCACCTTTGTTTTACCTGGGGCCGATCATTAAATGAAACTGACCGATACCAAATCCCTACCCCCATTACCGTTATGAAATCCCCCAATAACATTTAAATATTTGCAATGTAATTTCTAAACAATAAGAGACAGCTGCTTGAGGTTTGGACCATTGGAAAGAGGGTGAAAAAACGTTGAAAATGGTGTATTCAAACGTCAAAATCGATCGACGAAATGTGTAAGTATCTTCAATTTGGTTAATTACCGATCTCTCTGGATTTTCTGTACCGATCCCGATTTCTACCGATATTGCAAATGTCGGTAAGGAATTACGTGAGGCATTCTGAATCGGTAATTGGGATCAACCCAGTCTTACAAAATATGCTTTTAGTTGCTTACAGTTAACAGACACAGTCATGTCTGCTAGTGAGGCCAGAAGAGAATTCAACAATCAACAACAACAACAACAACAACAACAACAATCAATCAATCTTTTAACAATTGGATGCTTTTCACAATTAGAAAAGG
Organism: Lithobius niger; assembly: GCA_023313725.1. Classification (NCBI taxonomy): domain Eukaryota; kingdom Metazoa; phylum Arthropoda; class Chilopoda; order Lithobiomorpha; family Lithobiidae; genus Lithobius; species Lithobius niger. The sequence continues at coordinate 4,560 of JAHWFP010007355.1, forward strand.
CTTCGCCGTCTCATTGTTACTTGCATTTTAGCTCTTACTATTGGTCCATTTCGTCACTCTGATGATTCGTGAACCCCATGTCCGATTCCGAATTTTTTTTTATATAAACCTTGTCTAGCCTCCCGTGCTACTGCATGCAAAGTGTGGCTTGGATAGTCCTTGTGGTTTTTCGCGTGATGCTCGGTCTACGATTACATTTGAGTGTCTTCATAGCGGAGCTACGCTCCAACAATGATCACTTTGTCTGAATCCCGTTCACATTATTTCAACGAAACTTTATTCCATAGTAAAGGCTTAGATGATCGTTATTAGATGATCGCTACTAATTGCTCTGCGCGAGCATACGTGATTTTTTTTTAAATACGGAGCAATTTTTGTGAAGCAAACCTTATTGCTTTACTCTACATTGCCTTAGAAGAAACCGGCCACTCGATCTTAGTAAATAGCGTTAGACCAGGAAATGGTTTTACTAAGCAAGAAGGTGCAAATGTCGCCTTTAATTGTCACTTTAGGGGTTATCTCAGTTTTGTTTTAGGCTAGTATGTCTACATTCAACTTTCCATCACGGTCCTAAACTACGGGCAGGAAGAATTTTTTTTAATATCTACTTTTGATTAATATTCTGTCACGGACACAAAAAATATGCACATTGAGAACCTAAACTAAAAATAAATTTGCATTGGTTCAATACAAGCCAGTGAATGAAAAATTACATTGCGTGATCGACCTGTATGGGGGCAATGGCTGAAAGGTCCGCGCTCATTTTCACCTTTCTGTCGCAAATAATAACAGATCAAATGAACTAAAAACTAACGGTTTCTTCTCATCAACTACACTTGCTAGTCTTGTAGACTAAATTATTTTCTAACTTTTTTGGGGATTACCTTGAAAAAGTCCAACATGAAACCCAAACACACCGAGCAATGCACAAGGGCTTTGATCTGGGCCAAGAGGACGCAATATCAAATCCTGCAACTTACATTTGGTCACATGGAACGTTAAAAAACAGTCCCTTTTGCGTATGTTCTCTGGCTAAAGGAAATAATTCTACTAATGCTAAACAGTAGTAAAGCTAATGAAGCCACAGCAGGCCCTTTTCCGTACGTTCCAGTAGCTAAAGGAATTAACGCTTCTAATGCTAAACAGTAAATCTCAATACAAAGTAAAGTTAATGAAGCAGACAGCAAGTCCTTTTGCATATGGTCTACTGGCTAAAGGACTTAACGCTACTAATACTAAATAGTAAATCACAATACTAAATAAAGTTAATGAATCAGACAGCATCAAAGACTGTCTGGGGTAAGGATACAAGATATACTAACCTGAGTAAGAAAGAAAAGTTAGCCAAAGTCCAAACGAAAGTCAAACTAAGGGTAAACGGCTTACTTTCCCTTAATAACTCGTAGGAAATGCGAACAAGCTTACTTTTAGTCTAATACAGCGAAGTTAATATTCATTGAGGCCTACGATATGCTAATGCTTCTAAAAGTGTGATATCTCGAACGTGACCGAAAAGCTCAATCCCACGTAGATGTAGCAAAGTGGGAGGTAGGGAGCATATCGTGACAGATTGTGAAAAAGATAATTCATTGGTATCAGTTATAAGATATCTGTACGAACTAATTTCATTAGGTAAATGTAACATGTGACAGAGTGAACACGCCCTGTAGATGAAGTTCAATGCATTACAGATAAGAAAAATTGAAAGAGGAAATAGGTCAGACGTCTTATCAATCTTTTACCAAAACAAAATTCATTTATGTGGTGCAAAGCTATTCAAAGTGACTGATACCATTTCCAAAATTTCAGTGGACTGCCAGCTTTCATGCATCAAAAGTGACGTTTCTGAATTTAGTCAATGAGACCCTCTCACTTGAAAAAAAGTCTGGTTTAGTTGAGAAAGGAAGGTGAAGGCTTCAACCGACGAGCGCCATGTTTGAGACCGAGTTTCGATTTTCTCCATGAAAAATAAATGCCTTGTTTCTCGATGGTAAATAAAGGTGCATGTACACAGGGCACGTTTAACGCTTGACGCCATATATTTCTGTCCTAGCATGCTGTGACGCATCATGTATTGCACTAGCGACATGCGTTTGCATATGCGCTATTTTTGCTGCACAAAATAAAAATCTTGGGGTCACGTGATGCAAACGTAGCTGCTACGTCATCATTTGGCACCACTGGGCTGCGTGCGCTGAAAGCTTGTAACGGTAATCAACATAAATATAACATATTCAATAGTAAAAACGTATCTGACACTTTTCTGGAAATCTTTATCGTGTTCCTTTCCTGTTTTAACACAGAGTCAGTTAGATAAAAAATGAGTTCTTTATTGTTTTCGAATTCTTGCTGCGTAGGATAACCAAGGTGTCGAGTGAGTTCTGCCAACAATTGCGAGTGGCGCAGCCATGAGTTATTGTTGGCAGAACTCCCGAGACGCTGTTGGTTATCCTGCTTACAGCAACTGTGAGTCGTAGCTGCAACAAAGAACAAATCGTGCTGACATTTTGTTCTTGGCAGAACGCCATGTTTTGCTTCTTGGTTGAATTTTGACAAGGCGACTGTGCGTGCAACAATGTTTACACAAAGACATCATTTTTATTGCTTGTTTGGTGAAGGGTTCTGTGGTCGTGTTTATTGATTGTAACTCGATTCCGAAGTGCCCCACCGCCGTTCATACCGAGGAAACTCAACAACAACTAGTCCCTTAACACAACTACTCATTAAAATTTTTTTAGGAGAAGTTGTTTGAAGGTGCTATTCGGCATTGAGTTTCCGTGGTATGAACGGTGATGGGGTACTTCGGAATCGAGTAAAAATTCTGAAATGGTAGTAGAGAACCTTTATTGGCTAACTGGGTTATTCATCGTTGTGTGATGACGGATGCTTTCGGAATCTGGAACAGTGATGTGGTAAGTCAATAAACGTGTAATTACAAGAAGGAGAGCCAAATGGGCTCCATCAGTGATAAATAAATATACAAACAAATAACAAATATATAAAAAATAATGAAAAATATGACCACGACGGATGCTTGCGTGATGGGAATGCACGGTGGGAGGGGAACGCTGGGGGAGGCTTTGGTGGATTTTCTTGGGGATCCATGGCTGGTTCAAGTTCTACTGCTAAGAATGACTTGTGTATCACAATGCATGCTTTTAGCTCGATCAGCAAGAATTTGTCGAGTTATCAGCCTTATGGAGCAGGCGTAGGGGGGTGCTGAGGAGCTTTGGGAGGATTTCATTAGCGTTCTATAGCTAGTTCGATTTTTGCTCCTAAGAATAACTTGTGTATCAAAATTCATTTTTAGCACTATCTGTGAGGCCTCAAGTAGGGCACACAGGTGAGGGGCGTTAGGTAGCCTTGGAAGTATCTCGAGGAGATTTCATACTGCTATGAATGACTTATGTACCAAATTTCATGCTTTTAGCTCTATTTGCAATATTTTGTGGTCAAGACTCAGGGAGGAGAAACAGAAGGGCGCTGTGGGGGGAAAGCTTTGTGAATATTTCATGGGGGGTTCCATGGCTGGTTTGATGTATACTGCCAAAAATGACTTGAATGCCACAATTCAAGCTTTCAGCTGTATCTGCAATAATTTGTTAGACAAGCCTGAAGGAGGGGGAACAGGGGAATATTTCATGGGGGTTTCATGGATGGTCGATGTGGTTTCTAAGAATGACTTGTTGTGACAATTCAAGCATTTAAGCTCGTTCAGCAAGAATTTGTAGGTCTTCAGGATCATGGAGGTTGGAGTGTGGGGAATAAGGAGGGTTGTGGAGGCCTTGGGGGTGTTCAAGGGGTTTCCATAGCTAGTTCGATTTGTAATGCTAAGAATGACTTGTGTACTAAATTTCATTCTTTTAGCACTGTATGCAAGAATTTGTGGATAAGTCCTTAGGGAGGAGGGCCCAGATTGGGCGGGGAGGTCGCTGGGTGGCCTTGGAAAATATCTCGAGTGAGTTTCCTAAATAGTTCGTATTGTACTGCTATGATTGACTGGTGTACCACATTTCATTCTTTAACAATATCTGCAATAATTTATTGGTACAGACTCAGGAAGGCGGATCTGGGGGGAGGAGCCTTAGGAATACTTCATGGGGATTCCGTGGCTGGATCGATGAGTGGTGCTCAGTATGACTGGTGTGCCACAATTCAAGCATTTATCTTGATCTGCAATAATTGATTGATCATGCCTCAGGAAGGGGGAACAGGTGAGGGGGACACTAGGGGAGGCCTTGGGGGTTATTTCATGTGGATACCATGGCTGATTCGATGTGATTGCTAAGTCTGACTTGTGTGCGACAATTCAAGCTGGTAGCTTGATTAGCAAGAATTTGTTGGTCGTCAGGTTCACGGAGGCTGGGTGGGTGGGGGACACAGACAGGCTTGGGGACATGGGGGTTATCTCAAGAGGTTTCCATGGCTAGTTCGATTTGCATTGCCAAGGATGACTTGTATACCGAATTTCATGCTTTTAGCTCGATGTGCATGGTTTTGTTGCTTAACAGCTGTACCAGTGAAGGCAAAGACTCCCAACAACAACAACCAAAAATGGCCATAATCTGGAGGCCTAACTGATAGGTTGTTGTCAATAAAATTTTTAATGCAGTATAATAGTATTGACACGACCCCAAATACCGAATTTTAATGGTCAATGTCAATTCTGGGGGAAACTATAGGGTTTCAAAATATTACGTATCCCCAACAAGAATAACAATAACAACAACAACAATATTGTAGTTACGTTAAAATAGCGGCCAAATACTCTGGTCCTTGTTAGGCCTAATACCTACATTTTAGGCTATAAAAATTGTAAATCGGTTCATTGGTTCGATCTCTAGGTGAGAGTAAAATATTCCACAACAACAACAACAATAATAATGTTGTCGCCACATTAAAATAGCATTAAAAAGGTCTAGGCCATTCCATTTCTATGTTTTAAGCTACAAATTTGAAAATCGGTTCATTGGTTCGATCTCCAGGTGAGTCGAAAGAGTCCCAACAACAACAACAACAAATAGCCATAATGTAGCGCCGAACAGTTCGATTGTTGTCCTTAAAATTTGTAATGCAGTAAAATAGTTACGACATTGCCCCAAACACCGAATTTCGTTGGTCTATTCCAGTTCGGTACAACAATACAGGATTTCAAAATTTCACATTTAAAACTTTGGATGTTCATGCTGAGGCTTACATAACCCTTAATACTAATATCTGTTATTTTTCTCTTGGTAGGGCCCCAACTACATTTTTGTGGCCTGGGCGAAATCATGACAACCAAAATACCCTCCATTAACCAAAATTAATTATAGGACCTATTTTTCTTTTGGGGATTAGCCTTTAATTTTGGTAAATCCGGTGTTTTTGGAAGGCCAGAAACTATGTTTCTCTTGTTTGTCTTTTTGGAGAGCCCTGAATCAATGGAACCTGGGTTTGACGTTCAGCATTCATGCTGATACTTATATAACGACCGCCTATGATTCATTTATTTTCTCTATTTACAGGCCAAACCTATACGATTTTTGCCCAGAACTCCGGTAACACACTTAATGATTTCTGACCAGTGCTCAGCAGTAATAAATGCTCTGCCGACGAGAATACTGCAATCACATTAAAATCGCATTCAAAAGGCCCTTGTCGTTGTTAATGCCTACATTATAAACTAACAATTTTAAATTGGCTCGTTGGTTCGATCTCTAAGTGAATACAAAATTTCGAGCCCGCTTGGCTTTCTGTCACAAGATTTTTGTAGTCACATTAAATTTGTATTCAAAAAGCCCTAGGCCATGTCCTACTTATGTTTTAGGTTTTAAAACATGAAAATCGTTTATTAGTTCGATCTCCCGATAGGGGTAAAGAGTCACAACAAGAACAACAACAACAACAACAACAAAAACAAGAACAACAACAAAAACAACAAGAAATAGCCATACTATGAACGCCGAACGGTTCGAATGTTGTAACTGAAATTTGAATTGCAGTAAAATTATTACATCTTCCCAAATACCGTATTTCGTTGGTCTATTAATTCTGGACAAAACTACAGGACTTGAAAGTTTGACGTTTCACATGGAAGTTCATGCTGAGGTTTACATGATGAACAGTTTTAGAACACTTTTTTACGAATCTGAAGGTCAGAATATCAAGTTAAGTAATGGAAATGTGGCTATTATTAGAGGCACATCTTTCGTTTCGCACTACTCTCGCTTTCGTAGGGACCTTACTTCCAGACAACCTAGCTGGAAAAGCCGGAAAAACGGCTGAATTCCATGGTGTTTTCCGGGCCTTGAAAAGTAATACCAGAAACAAGTGAGGAAGTTCGACCTTTCTAATCAACTTTTTAGACCGATTTAAATTATTGTTTTACATTGTTTTTTTTGTCTTGTTTTAAAGTTATGGGCCGTGCATCTCAGTACCTTTTTTCAATGACTCCGCATGTACGTCTTGCCCCTTCATACTAATAAATACTAATATTTAATAATATAAATAATTAATAAATAAACATAATGGTGCAAATAAACGTAACAGTATCTAAAATGAAAATTGTTAAATGGAACATTATAAATCATTCTGAAACTGTTACTTCATGAAAACTGGAATACATCAACACATCTGTAAAAATAAGTACAAAAAAATTAAACAGTCATCAAAGTTCTCAGGATTTCATACTGATTCACACTGGAACTTGAAAAAAACATATTAATTAAGTAACTTGCATCAAATTGTACCAAGATTGTATAAAGTTAGGATCATAAGGAATGTAAAAAATAAAATGATTTTATATAAGGCATGGATTGCTAGTCTTCTAAGGTATGGAATTGAATTGTATGGATTTGCAATCCTGAAAGGTAAACACAAGAACAACGCCGCGGAGTAAATTGGTAATCTTCGAGAGGCACAAACACTCCCTCAAGAAATCGGAAATGAAAGTTTGTCCCACAGATTTCCTGAGGTGTGGAGAAGACCGCACATTTGCACACTCATAAAATTTTGAAAAGATGGTTCGTTAATACTTTGGCACAGCTGAAGCATTGATGACATTAATAGATGAACACAACACAATATTAAGTCTGAAGTGTGTCTGTGTAATGGCAAGACAGTTTTTCTTCTGGAAGATGGTGAGTTATTGATTAATGCTGACCATGAAATAAATCAGAGGACAGCTGGGCCTGATAAAAACATTCAGCTAATTTTATGTTTACGTTGTGTCACAAGTGTGCAATGGCTTAGGCTATGCATGTCAAAACACGAACTGTAATCACCTACACATCACTATCTGACTGATGAAGACTTTGCATTGCTAATATACTAGTAACAATCTGCATTTGTAGTCTTGAGTAAAATGTGAGCGTTGTGTTTACTTATGTCGCCTTTAATTTCAAATGAATAACGCGTTTCATTGAAACTCTTACGTTTAATGTCTGCTCGGCTGCGATCATTTTCATTCGACATTGGGATATTGCATAGGCCTAAGACGTGGACTTGGGAATCTGAAGCCCTTTACACTTCACCAGCCCAACACTGTTCATCACTGTAAACAGTTCAGAGCTATTATGCAGTAGACGTGAGTAACGTTTTCGGATACGACGAGTGAACGCTGAAAGGAATTAAGATGTAAGAACGAGGCAGACCATTCCCAACTGAATAAGAAAGACTTGTGTGTGGACCGTATGCTGGAGTAACTCCTGCTGGAGTACTTCTGTTGTTTCTACACATCCTCACCAGCACGGACCTCTCAAAGCGTGTGACTTTTTCGTTTTTCTTGCCCACAATCAGTGGTAGCCAAGATCTTCTACACTCTGCCCCAACTTCAAGGGGCTCGCACAACTTTACTGATCCTCGCCCCGCAAGATATCCATGCGCAATATGTCTGAGTGTATGTTGGGACAAATTTCCACGGGGTTTGCCTCACACGTCTGACAAAAATCTTGTAGCAATGTTTAAAATTACTGTAGCACTTTGTTCTTTATCCGTTTTGTTATTTATAATACATACAATTTGTTATCTATTACCGCATTCATTTAGTAGCAACGGGAAACTAATCATAAATAAATAACGGTTGACTAGCAAATAGCATTCGGCGAGCGAGAATGACTTGTTGCATAAACGCGCCCTAACAATAATTGTCGTTGAATTAGCCTGACAACATGTTAATAAATGCGTCCTTGTCACGTTTTCTTAAAATGAGCGTGATTTATTGGTTCACCAGCAACGTTGTATTAAAATTGTATTCATGTCGACTGTGGTATGCAAGAAATACTAGGTATTTCCTAGCAAAACTGTCCGTCTCCAATCCCGAGTTAATCTTGGCAGTTGAAAACGACAATAATTCGACAATTGCTTTGTTGTGTTAACTGTTTACAACAAAGCAGTTAACACTAACTGTTTTAGGTAGTTTTAGAGAGAGCACGTGGAGTATTAGGCCGTTACGCTCTGTAAATAAATAAGAAATAAGAAAATCTTTAGTGTAAATCATGCGGTTGGCGTTCGCTGAATTGCATTGTTGCTTCGTCGAGCAGATAACCAGGATTGGTTGACGCTCGCTAAAACAGCCTATCGTTAAGTTCTCCCGTATGCGGGTCCACTCCCAGGAGTGCCAACATATCCAAGTTCGGGGAATAGAAGCGTTCCCGAAGGCCAGAATAGAGGGGGCAGTGCAACTAGAAGTGCTCCCGTGTCTCAAAACCCTCACCACACGTGCATTGCCCATCATGATTCAACCACCCCACCACCGACCCAAGCAAAGCCAAGTGGTCGCCCCAAAGATGGGACAATAACACTGCGCCATGCAGTGTGAACAGATCCAACTCTCTCGGCCGTGTAACAGAAGGGTGGTTGGAGAACAAACCCATGCCGTGTTCACTACTAAACCAAGTTTCTTCCCATGCTGCTCTTGCCACCAACGCACACCAGACTTGAGTGTCTTGTCTTGATTTGAATAACAATCGGACGCCGACAAAAGACGGCAACAATGCCATGGAAAGCCAACAAAGATAAACTTGACAACATGATGACATTACATTAAAAAACTGCTTTTCTTTGTCAGACTGGCACGCAAGACTCAATTATCAATTTTTAAGATTCCACACTTGAAAATCAAGGTCATTTGGTAATTCCTCTGTATGATTAGTTCTTTTGTACACCCATAACGTAAAAAAGATGACACAGAGTTTTGGGTATCGCTATACACCAAATCATTTCTTACTATGGTTCTTATAGAATGCTATTATATGTGTTTTAAAGGATTATTGTAGCTTTGCAAAATTAGCGAATTAATGGCCTCTTCAACTTGTAAGGTTAACTCGAGACGGAGAAGGACAACGATTTTGCTAGGAACTAGGATCATAGGATCTTGTTGCTTTGTCGGTTGATGATGCAACAACGCAGTTTAATATTTGAGTCGATTCTCTTTTGTTGTGGTATGTTGAGTTATGCTGCACAGCGTGCACAGCTGAGACCCGGGAAGCCAAAACGATGCTACTCGTACTTGAAAAAATAACGAAAAGGGTAGTGGAGGGGAAATTCTTAAATAAAAACTTCACTTTATTTACTTCCAGAATAGAATATTACAAAAATAAACTAGGGATCTCCAGTTCTGCAATTCCTATTTCTACTTTACTGGCTAGTTCCCCAAAATAAATGCCAATAACCTCTTCTTTTGAAATTTTCATTTGCATTGCATGCCTGTCAATTCGTTTGCTCTTTAAGTTACGTTGTTTATTGAAGTAACACGTTTATGTATGGTTAGCTGCATTCGTTGCATTGGGAGATTCCAAGTTATCACCAAGCTCGTATCATGCGAATGACCTTTAGTAGTTTGACACGTGTCTTGTCACAACAGACAGTTTCTTGAATAAACGCTCACTCGTTTGGCGATCTGATTATAATTGGTTTAAACTTGACTGCTGCTTTCTAACGAGAATTCGTTAAACCAATCACCGAACTTGAGACAAACTGGAGAGCCTTGAGTTTTAGGTCAGGAAAATTGTTCTAGCCTATGTGCTGCAACCGTTGAGTAAAGACTTAATCTTGGACTGAAGTAGAGCATATTGCATCCCTTGTGGTAGTCAGAGAACCATAGCATTCAGCCGGTAAAGTTATTTAGGCAATTCCTAGCAAAATTTTCCTTCTCTGTCCCGAGTTACACCTCAGCAGTTGAAAAACGATATTCATTAGCCAATTCAAACTGCATATCATTTAGATATTGGCCGTTTCTACGGAGAAGTAATTACCCTTTACGAATTTCTGAAGTGAACCGTTTTGTTGCAGTAAGAATGGCTGGAAGAAATATTTTTTTCTACGTGAAGGGTGTTTCATATTTATCTAGACACACGCTAGTGTGTTGCGCCAAGTTAGGCAACAATCATCACAACAAACATCACATCAGTTCAATTGTCGAGGTTGTAAATCATTGTAGCGCGGCGCCATAGCGTCTTATATATTGAAGCATAGTTGGGCACATTTCAGGGAAAAATAATAATGCGGTACAAAAGCTTAAATTGTGTTGAAATAGAGAGCAATGACCCACCTGACAAAAGTTAACTCGTGTAGGAATACCAGCTAAGCTGCTTTCAATGCAAAATCTGACCCTCAATAACGTTGTAAATGTGTTACTGGTAGTGGCTAATAGCTAGCTAGTTCGCTCATCCCCATGTTTAATCCCATAGGGTGATTAATGATTATTCATCGATACAGAGATAACGGGAAGGCTTCCAGCTATGAAATTGGACGAATGGGTGCAGTACAATACGAACTGCATACCTTTATGGTTTGGAGCCTGGGGGAGTATCAAGGATAGCGCGGGAGGGCGCGTAAGTACGAAAATATTGTTATAACCATTGTTAGTATTGTCAGCATCGTCTCTCATTGGACGGCCAAAGTTCGGACAATGAGAACGTGGATACTGACGTACGTGCTTAGACACACACTAGTGCATCACAATAAAGCTAAGAAATTGCAAGACGTTGCAAAGAAATTGTATTCACGTCCAATTCACGAAAAATAAACCAACTGTAAAAACAAAGCAAAATAAACAAAGCCAAAAACTGGTAAAGAGGCCACCAAGTTGAGAGGGGTTCGGCCCTTCAAAGGAGTGATATCAACACACCAAAACTAACTAAATATTGTAATACAAATTACAACAAAATTAAAACCAAACCAAAAACCCATAAAGAGGTGGCTAAGTTGAGAATGGTTCGGCCTATAGGCAAAAGGTAGTAGCAAATTGTTGAAAATCACTTTCTTGTTGACGTGGCACTTTATAGTACACATCTGCACAGTAGTGGAGTTGAGCTAATACACAATTTAAAAAAAAAGGCATGATATCATATCAAAAACAAAAAGTGGTAAAAGGGGCCACCAAGTTCCGAATGGTTCGGCCCTTCAAAGGAGTGATCTCAACACACCAAAACATTCGCCAACTTAATCGCACCCAATAATACTTTGGACGTTAAATGAAAACTTGAACATTGCTACCGAAAGTAGCAATGTTCTAGTTTTCATTTAACCTTCGAACTATTAAGCGGTGCGATTAACTTGGCGAATGTTTTGGTGTGTTGATATCACTCCTTTGAAGGGCCGAACCATTCGGAACTTGGCGGCCCCTTTTGGTTTTCAGTTTTGGTTTTTGATATGATTTTACTATCGTTTCACCACACAAGCAAAGTGTTTTCCTTGCTTCAGAAACGTAGAGGTGGCAGCTGTTTTGGGAAGTTAGGGAGTAGCTCATTATGCTTGTAGGGTGGGCTTGTCTACAAACAACATCACATCGGTGGCAAAAGTTAGGCAACAATCCACTTACATTGTATGCAACGGGTTTGGCTAATATCACGTAAATCGGTACAGTCTAAGTACTGAACAATAAGAGTAGGTTACTGTTGGCCACATAGCTGTAAATCCACATTAGTGTTACCACTTGTCACCAGAATGCTATTTTTTTTTATTATTAAGGGCACATTTACAAATTAAAAGTAGTTAGCAACAACGCTTTGCTTCATGTGTGACGCCCGTGCTAACAACTGCTCGAGGGGACGGTTGGGCCCACCTTTGTGACGTCACCACGCCGCAGAAAAATACTGGCCAGTACTTCGACGTTTCACAACTTCACACTTCAACAGTGGCAAGATTCGACGCCATGTGGGACAAAGATACTGCAATTCGTTTTTTGGTCATGGATTTTGGGTATTCAGCCTTTTAGTACACCACGTTTCCCTTTCTTGTGGCGTCAACGGAATCCATTTATGCTGCCATTTTTCTATCCCAGCATGGAACAACTAAGCGTGCGTCGCTCGACGCTCACCTGATTGTTCAGTTAAATGTTAACGTTATGCTTGAAAACACCAAAACGAGTATTTCTTCACCCGCTGCTTATTTATAAATGCTCAAAATTAAGGGTCGAGCACCGAAAAAGCTCTACTTTCAGGCGTTGAGCGTCACGAGCACGCATTGAAATCAACTTTATAAACGTGCCCTAAGTCCCTTAGGTTAACCGTGAGCTTCGAGCCGGCTTTAACTTGGTTTGGAGTGGAGTAAGTCGACCAATGGAATGATTTTGCTCACTTTACTTGGTAGTCCCGGAGGATTCCTTACAAAGCTTGGGTCTTATTTTTTACTCCATCTTGTATTAGTCCTCTACTAGGTCTGAAAAGTCTGTTGAGAGTATACCTTACTGGCTTCAATCTCCTTCAATCAAAAAGTGAGTTTGAAGTTTTCGTCCATTACATAAATGACGAAAATTTGGATGAGAAGGGTGGTTGGCTTTAAGGAAATGTTCAATATGAACTTCGTGAAAAAAAATTAATTCTGTAGATTATTCGTGAGAGGTTGGTTTTCAGTTAGATAAGCGGTTTACAAGTTACGAGCCGTTAACTATTTTCTGAACGTTATTTTGGGACACTATTTAAATATTTATCTGCTGTTAAAATGCCATTAGTCTAACTTCCAAAGAATATTCGTATCAAATTTTGCTTGAATGAGTCCACTCAATCCCACCTTATTTAACCAAATTTCGTTATGCAATTAGATTTAGACAGAATTAGATCAACGTGTAATGTATGGACTGGTTATAGGTGTCAGCTGGTTCTTTCTTTGGTTAGGTTTACTATTTTTAATATGTACGTTTATAAAGAGGCTAAGCCTGTGAACACACGTCGCAATCGTATGTTGGTACTATGGTCACATATTGCTGTCGCAGTTTACACAATTGAGAGAATGCATATTTCGACTACAATACACAACGCTGAGCGTACTAACAATGGTAACAACAATTTTTTTCTCTCTTACCCATGCAAGCATGCATGAACGTCCAGCAGCTGTACACTAAGTTTCATTGCCGAAGACAAACTAGTGTATGCTGAAGCCCTGGCTAAATGGTCTACGGAAATTAACAAGACGAAAATAAACTAGTATACCTAGCTAGCAGACAGTCAGCAGTAGCCTTTTAGCAACGGCTTTTAAAAGCATAGGTCTCAATGAAGGACTTGTGCCACAATCTTCAGCGTTAGTTTTTCGTAATCACTGAATTGAGTAAACCCAAATTCAACACACGATAACGATTTATACAGCTTCATTTATTTCTTCACGTTCCTGTTAACAGCAAATTTATGTCTTCAGATAGTAGACATTGTGCTACAGGCCGCCCCGCTATAGTCACTCACAATGAGTTGAACATTAATAACGTAAGTTGTTGTTAAACTTGGAAACATCGTCGTATCTGTAAGTTGTGATTTTGATTGAAACAATCTGAAAATAGTTTCATCAAACAAATTCGTTCTAAAACAATTGACGTGTGATGTGACTTTTGACGAAAGCAGACGCTTTTGGTTTATTAACACTGGCCGGTCGACCTAGGATCTCTGTGTTCAACTTTTAACTTTGAGAGCTTATAACTCCGTCAAAATTAAAAAATTTTAAACCAAATTTGGAATCTAGCCTTGACTAGTGAAGGCCTGTCTACAGTCCAAAAATTGAGAAATTCAGTCCAGCCAAACTCGAGATACAGAGAGGGGCCAAATTGACAACTTCTTGTTCTGCTTCTTCTGCTTCTTCTTGTTGTTGTTCTGGGGATACTTTCGTCTGTCATCTCTACAGGTCAAACTATTTGTCCTGTAAAGCTGGTTCTTAGCTCATTTTACAGGTATTGCTCCGCAGATGTGCCCTTTCCATAAGGCCTTTCTAATTGGTCAAGTGGTTCAGGGGTTACGGAGCTCTAAACAACCAGATTGATTGTTTTACATTGTTTTAAACATTGTTATTATGCAAGAATGCCATTTAGCAAACGCCAGCTGCAAGACATAGACTGAAGATTAAAGGATTTGTTTCTATTGTTAACACTTGCGATAGCCAGGCTAGTAAGGGCCATAGCAATTTACCGAGCTTAAAGGCGGTGCAACAAAACAAACAACAAATTAATTATAAAGGTGTCACACATACCCCACCCCTCATCCACCACCACACCTATTTATTACAATTCTCAAAGTAACATGGATTAATAAACAAAAACGTATCGTTAAAAGTTAAAAGTAAGGGTCTAAAAGTAAAAACCTGTAAGGAACACGGACAAGCTTTGACTGTAAGGGTCTACGTGTCAAATTTTGCCAGTAAGACACTGCTAAGCATTAGACCCTTACTACCCGGTGATTCTGTTAATGACTTAGTAAGGAAAATTGGAAATTAGCCAACAGCGAAAATCATACACTAGAAGTAACGTAGTTCAGTAAGCCACCTTTATGCACTTACGTTAGATCGGAGTGGCATGATCCGGATTCTAACCGGCTACCCAGTTCGCCCCCAGATCACTTGCATAGCACCTTAATCTCTCCGTTGCACTTCGATGAAACGTAAGTGCATAACGGTGGCTTACTGAACTACGCTTATGCTTGGAGCAGGTTGTCTTGCTTGGAATCGCTGCCATGTTACCAAACCGAAAAAAACTGTCAACCTAAAGCAAAGTAGGAAACCCACACCCCCACTATCATTGGATCATCTCATGGGTATTTATAGGAAGATCTCGGACAGCTGTTCCTCAAAAACCGAGTAGGAAGGCTCTAATGCTTAGCAGTGTCTTACTGGCCAAATTTGACACCTAGACCCTTACAGTCAAAGCTTGTCCGTGTTCCTTACAGGTTTTTACTTTTAGACCCTTACTTTTAACTTTTAACGATACGTTTTTGTTTATTAATTTATTCACTGAATGAGTTTTACGAGTTTAAGAAAGTAATCTATGTAAAATGTCGAGCAATGGTTGACATGTTCCTGGTAATCTGTAAATTTATGTATGTGAATGCTGTATCAAAATACAGTTTAAAGCACCGACATTTTCTAATTTTTAATTAGCGTACATTGTTGGCTTTGTAACCATTAAGATGTACTTCATTTACGTTATCTTTTATTTACATGTTTAAGCAGCACACATATATCTTTGTAAGATGTGAAGGTTAAATGAGGTGAAAGTATTACCACTTGTGTTTGAGGCATAACTAATTAATTGCGCAAAGACGGTATTGATTGTTGTTGATGACAACAACTGAGCAGTTTTCTGAAGTAGTATTTCCACATAATACTGCTCTTTCAGCTGCATCTTCGGATTGAAACTGCATTAATACTATGAGATAAGTTACAATAGTGCCCACGATCTAAAAAAAAAATTTAAAAAATATTAAACATATTAATAAATTAGGCTCTTTGCCTAATTTATGCCTAGTTTAATTAATTGAAAGCTGGTTCTGATACTACTGTGGACTTGATTTTTACTTTCATTACAGAGGACACGAATTTGCACATTTTAAACACATCATACACTAAAGTTCTATAAAAAACTACACGTATCCGTTCTTCCACAGGATAAGCATATCCGTAAAATTACTTTACTTTGGCCTGGTAATTAGTCTCCGGCATTTTGTTCCAATGCCTTGTATTGTGCAGCCTAATGATTAGGGATGTGAAAACGTGTTTCAGATGCAATTATAAAGGACATAAAATGACACCTTATTGCATAAAGCCGATACTCCTAATTCAGAACAGGTTTCAATTTGCCACTATGCCAACTTTTTTATGTTTGAACGAATTTAATGCAAATGACCAGATCTTTGCACTGCAACTCTACAGGTAATTTTAACAGTGTATGGTTGAAATGTATGTATGGTTGTGGGTGTAAGTTCTTGATAACATCTAGCTGACTCAGCCCACAATTACAAAAATAGCACCGTCAGCAATAAAACAAACTACAGTGCCATGCAGTAAGCTACAAACAATAGCAAAGTCGAAAAATTAAAAAAAAGTAAAAAAGTAATGTTTCCTTCTGAGCTACGGAAAAAACATGAAATAAGATATTGGACCCTTTCATCGAAGTGGCCCAGGTGCATGTAAGGACACATCTAACTGACTGATAGCATTTTGGTGCTGGGATGGAAAATAAATTCACAACCGTGAGCAGTGAACAATGTTTAGGAGAGCACGAAACGTCTCACACATTTGTAGGAATGGATATGGTAATATTTTATTGACTTCTATTGGTCTAAAATGCTTCTAAAGAAATCGCATCTGGTTCCAACACCCTTTTCATTGAAGCTCTTCAAATTAGTCATGTGCAGTAAGTAATATGCACCAGTTTTAAACACATTCCTAAAACGCATGGTTCAATAAACGGTTAGACTGCACTAGGTTTTCTGAAATATAAGTAACAAAATTTCTATCGTGCTAATAAGGTTGATATCAAAAACGCAGCAAAGCACAGGTTGTGCTCAGTTAACAAATTCTTCAAACACAAATTAGTCAGTAACAAATTCGTTCAGAAACGCATACCTTAACACACATTAAACAAACATAAATAGTTTAAAAATGGGTTTTAATAAACCATGTCATTGTGTAAGTAAAAAGACCGGTGATACTTTGTTCTCTTTGCTGTGGAATCATCGGACTCAGCAGGATTATATAAACTTTTGGAAACAACAATGCCTTCAGACAAGTTCAACATGTCCCACAGTCCTCCGGGACTGAAACGGGTAGTGAGGAAGTGTAGTTTCAAAGTTGGAGTATTCCCTGAACAAATTTTTGGGAATTAAAGCACAAATTCAAATACTAGGTATGGAGGCTGTAGCTTCCAATTAATACAGGTTGAGAAATTATTTTTCGATGTTAACGACAAAACCCCATAACCTGAAACTAAAGGAACACGTACTGTACGTTCGGCTTCAGTGCAGACTGCAGGGATTGCCAGACCAGTCACATTGGAATGAGTGGGCAAAATAGCTACCATGAGAATATACCCGTTATCTTGGCCAGATGAAACAGGGGTAATTATCTGTTGGCTGTGCATTTTGTCAAAAAATAACATTGCATTGAATGGGAAATACTAATACCCAAACGTGGGGAAAGAAGAATACAAAGTTTACTTATGAAAAAAGCATAGCTTAAAAAAGAAAAATACTGCCAATATACAGACAGAAGGCATATTTCATAATGAAATTTTTGGTGCTTCGTTGGCAGATTTCAACCCCCCCCCCACCTTAAAAAAGAGGAGTGATAAGGAAAACAGATGTTTTTTAAACTGGTTATTTTTTTAATTTATTAGTGTAAATTTTTCAGTTGTTGAAATTTCGCCAATAGTTGGTGTACATACACGCTTTTACATGTAATGCATTCAATATGGACCATATTCTCCGCATAAAACTAAATGTAATATGATTCTGCTGCGTCTGATAAGTCAACAGCAAATGCAACAATATCTCACCGACTTTTTAACTTGTACTTGTAATGTTTTAAAATTGTTTGCGTTGTTTTGTTTTAATGTGCGCCAAAGCAAGATTTTCTGAAGGAAGAATAAGGCTGATGGGACTAATGTGCTCTGAAGATGCAGATTTGCTTTAGAATTTCTGAAATTTCAGGGCGTGTAGAAACTTACATAAATTGCTGTGAATTATATAGAAATAAAGGAAACACAACTGCACAACGGCGAAAATCATACACTAAAAATAGCTAGGATTCGGCAAAACTTTATTCTTGACTTGACCAGTATTCGAACTCTAAGGACCTACGTATCGCAATTCAGGCACTACTACCATTTGAGCAAGCCCCAATCAAGACTTCAAAATCACTACGAAGCATGCATAGTCGTAGCCTTGATTCCATTTAGGCAGAGAAATGTTGTTATTATTAATTTGGAAAGAGAATAACTTAAATGCAAAGGCTCAAATAATCAGGAAATATCTATCCCCCAAATACACAATAGTTTCTCCTTTAACTGTTGAATCCATTCATAAACAAGAAGTTAATGTCTAGCTATATCAACTAAGTTTGTGCCGACGAGCTATTGATATATAGGGGACTAAACCGTATGGTAACAGATGACAAGACAGGAGAAAATATGACCAAGCACGCAACACCAGTTGTGTGAGGGATCCTTGGGATGCACAAACAAGCTGGTAAGTACTGTCCAGAAGTCAGCGTTCCTCATCTGAACACTGGATTGAATTCAGTTATTTTCTAAGGTACCTAGAAGTAAATATGGTGGTTAAAAGGTTAGAATCAGCATAATCGTTGTAGCCTAATGCAAACGAAAGGACGAATCACGTCACTTCTTGCTTTCATGGGCGTGGAACTAAGGAGTTTGCGGTCAAACGTTCGCGACATGATTTGCAAACTGTATTAGAAAATACAAGCAATGAAGCATCTGAAAGTTTAAAAAAAAAGTTAAGTATAAGAATAATTTAGGCCTATTCCCACATGTAGAGCGCTGCAGTAAGTTCAAACGCTGTCCGTAGCTTATGGCAACCGGACAATGCGTGTCGCCATCTTGTAATGGAGGTAAACACTCCGTTTGAAACAAGCAGACGACGTTTGGGTGGTTTAGCCTCGCCCAACTCACTTACGAATGGCTGAATTGCTGGAAATAAAAAAAAAGGACGAATCATCTTCCTCTCGTTCCTAGCTACAAGCCAAAATCTTACAACTGTATACCATTTTGATGAAAAAAAAACATAGAGATCGGAGCTGATCACATACGACAAACAAAAGTAACAAAATGGCGGTAAGGTGATCTTTTTTCCAGTCCACTACAACGGGCCAAACCAGAAGCTGGGTATCCAACGTCACGTGATGACAGTGTCGCAGCGACTGTAACGTCTATTGCCACTCTATAACATGGATGGGAAGGAACAGGAAGGTGTCTACTTATGTCCGGCATAAAGTTCAAAATTAACTTAGAAAAATACTAAACTAATTAAAATCTTAAAATATAAAATCCCAATGTCGTATTGTAGCCCTAACTTAAGTGCATAAAGGTGACTTTATAAACTACGTTATTCTAGAGTATGATTTTTTCACTGATGGCTTATTTCCAATTTTCCTTTATATTATTTACAGCGATTTATGTATATTTATTTCTCAACGTATTTCTCAATATAACCTTCATCGTGAAATTTAATAAATTCGTGACAAAATAAATTTTAACTCGGATGACTTTACCGTAGTAAATGTTGACATGTTGACTGTAAATAGACTTCCAGTTGATGTGATTTCAACTGGAGTTTGACTCAACATGTTAATCAACGACTGGATGATCTGAAAGAAAAACTAAAGCTTACAAACAGATAATAAGAAAGGAGGTTGTTTATTTTTAAAACTAAAACATATGTTGACTAAAGATTTTATGTATTACCGTGCAACACGACATAAATGTGTTGAAAATATGGAAACTTTTTTGAAATTTACATTAAAAGTAAAATTACTTTTTATTATATTCAAATTTGTAACTTAAAGTGAAAAATTTTGGATCACCAAACGTTTTTACTGAACATTTACCTCGTCACAATGTTTAACATAAAAAATTAAAAGCTCAGATAATGACTAAATATAAATGAGCTTTTATTTTTTTGCATAATTTGTTGTGCCATAATAACAGTACAATATTTGTTGGAGGTCTTAGCTTAACCAGTTGTACAGATGGGATAAAAATTCTACGCAGATTTGGAGGCCTTATTTACAAACATCACTTCATTTAACGCAGTCACGTCAATTAATGTGAAAGAGAGTAAGTGAGCCTGGAAATTTGTGACTTGATTTGTTTCCCTTTAACTTGTATCGTATATATATTTACAATAAAAATTCAACCCTAGCGTCAGTTAGATTTAAATTTAACTCGAACTATTGATTATTTTAAACTCATTGGCCGAGAGAGCAAAATGAACAAGATCAAATACTTGACTGAATTTGGATTTTCTTTGTCTGGTTATCTATGGGCACGTTTGTCTGTTTTGAACACGATAACCTTCTTAGTTTTGTTCACAACACATTTTAACTATGGTGCATAATTAAGTTCCAAGAAGAAATTCCTCCCTCAAATGTTTCGGAAATATTACGCTCTTTCGTTTGGGGCCCAAGGTGATTTTTGTAGCGGTTTTAAGGGAGCCCAATTTATAAGGGTATTGGCCACGAGCACTAACTGAGCAACATAAAGCCTTTTGGTATAATATGCCACAGAGAAAGTATTTTTAAAGTGAAGAATAAAAAAAAAGTATTTATAAATGTTTGAAAAAAAACACTTTTTCTAACGTTTTGAACAACTGTAGCCGCTTCTATCATTCTTTAGCAAATCCCTCGCGTCGTTGTAGAACTATCCAGTTAAGTTCTTAAATATCAGGGTTGGAGTCGCCTGCAGAGCACTGGGCAGAAATTGTATAGGTGAAATGGTTGCAAAGACTTTCTGAACTAAACCATGCAACACAGTGGGGAAAAACATGAAATCATCGGCCCCTCGTTCGGGTCTCGCAGAGTTTTAGTTCTATTGCCTAAAACGTAAATGTACATTGCTTGTAAATTTTAGCATTCCTTTCCAGAATGATGTCTTTCCCTAGAGTTTTTTTTGTGGTACAGAAGCAGCCAGCTGTGTAAACTAAGTGAACATGCACGAGTACACTCCTCCTATAAAACTACCAAGGCGTAGCCGGAAGCCACCTTTTTTTGTCTTAATGTGTCATAGTAGTGACTCAAGAGGGAGGTATAGTTCCGTTTGGGCAATAAAAACAAAATTTAGCCAGCCTAACCGAGGGGCCAGCAATTTCATGTTTCTATATGCCGTTCGAAAATATATCGACATGCTATTTGGTCATGGTTGTTTAGGAGCCAATCATCGAGGTAGGCGCTAACTGGGATTTGGTTTTGATGAAGCCGAGCTAGGAGAGGCATGAGAATCAATGTGAAAATTCTGGATGCTGCGTTAAGGCCAAAAGAGCGGCATTAACACTCGTAGAATTTGACGTCGCACATGAAGTGAAAGAGGTTGTGAACTGATGCGTTTAATGAGATGTGAAGGTATGCATCTTCTAGGTCAATTGAAATTACCCAATTGTTTGGTTTTAGGGATTGACGAATGGTTTCGAAAGTTTCCATCTTGAAGTGAAAATTTTCCATCTTTTGATTTAGAGGTTTTAGGTTGAAGATGACCCTTTCGCCATTGGACATCTTTGATCAAAAGAAGATCGAGCTGTAGAAGCCTGGGCGAAGTAGATCTGAGCTTTCGGAGGTGGCACCTTTCGAGAGTAGTTCCTGGACTTCGAACGAGAGGTGGGGTGAAACTGCAGCGATGCAAACTCCCAAGGAGGTGGTAAGATCATCACTGGTTTGGATGAGAATGCGGGGCGAAAGCCTTGGCTGATCTTGTCATTAATTGTTTCCATGCTGAGAAGTGAAAAAGGCGGCCTCCTATGAGTAGGGACGAAAGGCGAGATGAGTCACTCGTCGTTACAAGGCTTTCGTTCTGACCCCAGGGAAAGAGTAACGGGTGCTGTGGTCAGGAGTTAAGCTGCGCTTGATATATCTGCCTCTTCCACGGTTTAAAGATATGCCCCAAAAGGACCGGTTTTCATTGGGGGTGACTCCAGTTATAACTTGCTTCATCTTGGCTATTGTAGCTGTTGTAATTGTTCCGTTGCCGTGGCCACTTGTCCCTATTGACTTGGTCATTCAGCTTAGGGTTTTGAATCTTTATAAAAGGGTTTAGAATGCTGCCTTGGTTTGTTTTCTTTTGGCTTTCGTGAAACGCATAAATATGGTGCAAGCTTCGCAGTGAAAGCCAAGAAAGAGGGTGTTGGATTTATGGAGTGGATGATTACGTAACTCATGTCTTGTGAAGTCATTGAGGTTTGATGCTGAATTTAAACGACATCACGAAGAAGAAGTGACGAGTAGAAAAGAGCTTTCATTAGCCAGTTTATTGAGTGAATAGTGGCGAAGGATGCTTTCTTGAAAAGTTGGTCGATCAGGAAGTATAGATAGATAGATAGATAGATAGCTTCATGGCGGCTTGATTCGGACGAAAGCTTCTCACATAAAGCGTTGATGGCGGTGTTAAGGATCGGTTTCGGCTTGTGAGCCGACATAAAAGACGATACAAAGGATTTTGTCGTTGTCTTTTAAAACAGCGGAGGGAACTTTGACCTTCTTTGAAATGTGTTGAGTGGTTCCAAAATCCATTTTTCCTCCAGCAGTCAGGAATTCAGATTGGGGATAGTTTTCAAAATATATTGGGTTAGCCAAAAGGCTGAAAGAACCATAATTCATGGGCGGGTCGTGGTGGGAAAAGGTCCTTGTCCAGCTCTAATGGTTCACCTTTGCCTAGTAGTAAGTCTCCATTACACAAAAGCGTGGTTAAAAGGGTGGTTGACTGGCCTAAGATGGCACGACGTTTGCGATTCCATTCACGTGAGCCGAAACAAAATCCAGTTGACAAGACTCTGTTCTTGATAGTTTCATAATCGGAAGAGGATGGTTTGTAAAAGAAACAGTCTGGGACGACGTCATCAACAGTTTTGAGGTCAGATAGAGGGAATACCTGATGTGCCTTCGTCATCACGAACGCTGTCGTCGAAATGGGCGAGACGAGGATATTGTGCTTGTTGGTCGAGTGGATGGACGAAAGCTGATAGCTGTAACGATTGGAGCTGAGCACCGATGCATGCCTAACTTGCAATCTGCTTCCGGGACGAAGGGACAAGACCATCAAAGGCTGGTTGGTGTTGCTCCTTGATTACGGACACGAGGGCGAGAAGAAGGAGTGGAAGGCTGACGAAAGACGGGATTTGTCGTTGAGGACTCGGAGCATGCGTTGGTGTGCGAGGAACTGCGACACCATTTCATGGAGACCGAAGGAGAGGATAGGCAACGCTCGCATGAGGTCCCAGCAGATGAGGATGTTACCCATTCCAAGGTGTAGGATTTGCTGTGAAACGAAGCAGATGGTGGGTGGTTGCGATGAAAGTTGCTTGTATTTGAAGTTAGGTATCGCTCTGTCCATTAGTGAGTGAA
The DNA here is from genome assembly GCA_023313725.1 of Lithobius niger. Taxonomy (NCBI): domain Eukaryota; kingdom Metazoa; phylum Arthropoda; class Chilopoda; order Lithobiomorpha; family Lithobiidae; genus Lithobius; species Lithobius niger. The sequence goes on from JAHWFP010007355.1 coordinate 27,861, forward strand.
CCTGTTTGGATGAAAGAGGCTGATCAGCGGGAGGAAAGGAGGAGCCCAAAGCAGACTGTGAGAACGAAGAGAAGAACCGGACGAAAGGTCGAGAGGCTTATTGATTGGAGAGTGAAGGGGCTAGACCCGACCTTCGTAGTACGAGTCATTGATTTTAACTTTTTGGCTTTGCGAAAGATGAACTATGGTTTGGTTATCTGGCTGCAAGGAACGGAAGATGCCGAAGCAGTGATCGGTGAGTACGTTGAAATATGGCGATGGCGGAGACGCTGGGGGCGAAGGCGACGAGCGTACAACAACAAGTGGAGGGTTGGCCAGCAAAGAAGTCTACTTAGAAGAAGGGTCCTTCGTTGTGCCTTTAGGTCTTGCCATAGGAACGAAGGAGTCTTCTGCTTGTGGAGGTGTTGGGTGCGAATGATCTTGTGAAAACGAAGGATCTTGAAAACGAAAGGTGAAGGAGGAAAAACGAAAGTGTGGCCATCTGTGGAGCGCCTGAAGAAAAAAGATGGCTTTGGGTGTGCCGCAGCACTTTTACAGAAGAAGTGTGCTCGCGCATCCGCCCTTGGGTTATGCAGCTGGACGGTTCTGTACCACTAAAAATCACGTGTTCTGTATCACGGTTCTGTACCACTAAAAAAGACAGCATTCTGGAATGGAATGCTAAAATTTACAAGTAATGATATTTCCGAATAGCATATAGAAACATCTATTGTAGCATCTCTCATTTGGGTAATTGTGATCTTAAGAACTCGTATGCCTAATCACAGGAAATCTTAACAGATGATATAAAGTAAAATGAGAATGTAACCTGACTCATCAGTCTTACATTAATGTTTTGTAAATAAGTAATGTTTAGTACTCTCCAATTTTCTGTTCAGATCTAAAGTATAAACAAACAATTCATGCAAATAAAAATTATGAACTTGCTATTATTGACTCATTCTGGAAACACCGCCATTTTAAAAGGATTTAATTATGTGTTTATTTTGGTTCATATCTTTTAAATTTAGAGCAAAGGAGACATAGTTGGTAACAAATTTAAATAGTGAAAGTGTTATATTCGCTGTCAATCTGAAATGGCTGCCATGTTTATGTTAGGGTAGCCATTTTGTTATTAAGTTTATTACGCTTCAATTCTTACAAACTTAGAACTTGATGAGCAGTTGAAATAAATAGAAATTAAAATAGAGCTACAGTCGTCTTGCAGCTAAGTGGCTGCCATTTTTAATGATATGCCGCTGATTTGAAATAAATATGTTTGTATGTAATTAATGGGCCTATATTCCACATTAATACCATTCGCATGCGAGGTACCATAATCACACAAAAACAGCAACAGCTGCAATGTCTCAGAACAGAATCGCCATCTGTTAATCTGTTATGCTAACCATTACCTACTTCCTCAAAGCCACCTGAGAAATAGCCTGTTAATAGCATCTTCTGTCCTTCGGGTAAAGGTGTGTGCTGCTAGACTACCGTTACCCAACGAAAATGATAACGTTCCCCTCCCCTTAATACACCATTTACCAAGCACGTGCTGTCCTTAGACGGGTCACCAATCAGTTAATAGTAAATTAGAAAATAATTGAAACAGTTTTCAGAATGACAAATGACTGTTCCATGGCCGCCATTAATCTGAAACTACTTTAGAACAAAAGAATAGAGGAAATGAAGGGTTAGCTCAAGACACAGTGATTTGTTAAATGGGCCATTATCCCGAAACTGGAAAAAAAAAACGTGTCACATCTTTCATTCATAAATAAACATCCTAACAATAATTATTTTTTGGTTACATTAAAGGTATTGACCCTAAACTTCTTAATAAACTTTACAAAACCAGCTCCCTTGTAAATTAAACATTACTGCCTCAGTTTGAATTTAACAATCGTCATTTCCATAACCCGTCTCAAGCCAAAACTCTCGTGTTTAAAGATTTTTAATAATTATAAAAAATTATCTGCAAGATTCTGGCTATATTATTTACATTCTGTTGAAATTTTTTTACGTTATGCTAAATTAAAACCTCGTAGATTTCAAACCATTTTTTTAAAATTGAGCCGATTGTGGCTGTCACTGGCAAAGGTGCATCATTACCATGACCACACTTTAAATCACTTTTTCACCGCTAGATGTCAATACAAGACAAATCACCACACAAGGTTAAATTATTTTTTGCGTAACAGAGGTTTCGCAGCTTTCTTGCCTTTCAGAAGATTCTATAAAACGTATCTATAAGTCAATAGGCAGCTGCGTTTTATATTGGCAGTCATAAACGTTCATTGTTTAGTTATAGCTGGACCACAATGAAATGAAAGCAATGCGTTCAACTATTGTAGATATGTGATACTTGTCTTTTTTGTCTTGGTGGGACCTGATAGTGTTCCTACCATGAAATGCTTGGGCCTAAAGATGCAAAATCATCATTACCATTACCAACTGTCACTAATCTGGTTATTGGTATGGTAATGACAAACAGATGACGAGATGACGAGAAATTCTTTTAATTTTTAAGTAGGCTTAGATGTAACGCCTATTAGTACCAAATAAACTCTCACAAATTTAATTTGACCACATTATATACCTAAAAAATATTTTCTGTCCAACTAAAACTACGACTCCGAAGAGAAGTGAATTTTCAGTTTCTAAAATACGAGCAAAGAAATAACTGAAAGGAACATCTACGTCCAGATTATTTGCATCAATTTTGTATTTTTTACTTTAACTTTGCATGTGTAATCTAGCATTCTTGGAGATTAAAAATTACTAGTTGATGTTTAATGTGGACGTGTCAACAATTATATAACGTCATTGTACTACCGAAAGTCATTACCGTTACCAATTATCATTACCAAAACCTTCGTTAATGTGGAGGTAGCTGATATAATATTCAACAACTATGTTCGTTAAGCGCCGCTTACGTTAGGTAGATATAAAAATTTTTAATTCCGTTATTAAAACAAATTAATCTTTATCCCAAGTTAAAATAGTTAAAATAGTTAAATAGTTAAAATAGTTAAATGAAATGCAGACTAAAGTTACTGAGTTCGGTTTAACACTTTTTTTTAAGCATGCGTTTTAATTGACAACCAATTATGATTAAAAAATAAATGAATTGTTTCATAAACCATAAAATTAAACTATTCTGAAATTTTGCAGGAAGAGTTTCGGTATGACATGTTTTGCTACTTGGTTAGAGTAACTTAAAAAAAATCAGTAATTTCTTAACGATCTTTATATTCGTTATCTAGAAGGTTCGACCCAACAAAATATGACCAGAAATATTATAAGGTCCTATAAATTTTACGAAATTGCAGGCCTTCATTTTTCTCGTTTCGGGAGAATGACCCAAATACTTTCTACTGTGATTTATTGGAAGGAGTTCCAGGACCTGCATTGTACGCATTGCGTTTTGTCCTAACATGTTTTCCATAAATTACTTTTAACTACTTTTTTTATTCTTACCCTATCCACCGTGTTTTACAACAGTTGCAATGCTTAGCGATAACATTAATTCAAAATATCATGAAAAAAAACCTTACTTTTAGTTCTTCCATGACTGAAACGCTATTCCACCGAACGCACTTCAGAAAAGTTTTTGAATCAAGTCTTGCCTGAAAGGAATAAGCCATTTAAGCCAAACAAACAAAATTAATAACCCGTATAAAAAACCGAAAAAAGTACTTGTTTAATACTCTAATAGTTAATCATACTGTTGTTTCAAAATGTGTCAGGTTTGGAAAAACGGGGGGATTTCATTTGCTTTCCAATACTTCGTAGTTCGGACTCTTCACTAATGCTGTATTTCATTCCGTGTAACAACCTACTATTATTTGCAGGGTGCAGGTGGAATCACCACAACAAGTTAACATTTTATTTTTCTTCAGGCCATACCAATGGATGTTGGCTCATATGTAGATTGGCTCTATCCACTGCCCACAGGAGTGTGTAGTGCACAACAAGAAGCATTGAAATTAGGCTATGTCTCTCCAAAACAAAACTCATTAAGGATTACCGCCAAAGTTTTTCGCCGTTTGAAGTCGGGATATCAAACGCCAAGTACTTTCGCCACGGTAACCCCGCCACTAAGACTTTGAATATTAAATGTAAAATCTGAATATTGCTTGGTGCACTAAATTCATGTAGTTTATGTACTTTTGATATCACGACTCCAAATGGCGATAAAGTTGACGGGAATTGTTTACAAGTTTTGTTTTGTTTTTAATTATAAAACAACGGAAGTTAGTAAGTAGTATCCACTTAGAAAACTATCGACATTGCCACCTCTTTTCAACATGAAAACAATACGCAGTGTCATTAATCGTAACTTTTGGGTTGTCACATGGATCAAACAAAAGTTTAGCGTTTTGGTCGCATTGTTATATTTCCTCTGATGCCTGAAAACAGCCAACTTGACTTAGCTGTAAATGACACACGTGTCTAGTGTTCGCTATGCTCCTTTGTATGTTATCTGGGCAGAACGGACGTTGATGCTGTCGTTGAATCTTGGCGGGCGAAACACTAGCGTGTGTCTTAACTGTGACTGCGAACCCAAACCCATATTGTCGTCATAGTATGGTTATAGTTTTGTTCAAAACTAAAAAAAAAACAGTTCCTGACTCGACAGGAGATCTTATGGACAAACAAAAACCAAAAAAAAACGGGGTCAATTCTCTTTTAGTCTTCAATGTTTAAAATGTTAGTACAGTACATTGGCAGTCTGCGCCCTGCCAACACTAAAACCGTTCCCCAAAGTGAGAGAAAAAATCAAGAGGACACTTACAAAAGCATGTGCAAAGGCGCTTGGAACAAATTAAGACTGGTGCCAACCACGATACAAGGAGGAAGACATTTCCAAAGGAGCACAACTCTTTCAGAGAAAAGGTTATGCCTAATGTTAAGGTTGGAATGGTTGCTAAGAAGCGTTAGTCGTGACTCATGGTGTTGGCAGCAGGAAAATAAAAAAAAATTGGCAGTTTCGACGTTTTTTCATTTAAAATTTGGAAAGTTAGGGTGAAGTGTCCAAGACTCTGTCGAGTCACAGATTGAGGAGAGTTGAAAGTCGTTGAGAAGGTTTAGATAAGGTAGATGATGTAGAAATCTACACAGCTTAGTTAGTCGACATAATTGGCAGGTCTCAATACGAGAAATAAAGAATCGTAACAAGGGCTTTAAAAAGGAAAGAAAAAAGTTTAGTATTAAGTCTAGAGAAGGATTAAAAAAATATAATGGATTCTTCTTACAACGTTGTTATTGATGAAATCAGCATACTGGCGAAGCTTATAGAATATCACCAAGAATTCCGGGAAGAGACGATTTTCTGCAGAATGTGACTGAAATTGCAGGAGTTGCTGTAGCCAAACCACATCATAAGCATTTATCAGCATATAGACAGAGGTCGTTAGCGGAAGCCCAGGACTTCACGATATTCAGATCATGTTGGAGAGACTAAGAGGGAAAACAGAGCACGATAAGTTTGCTATCATCACCATTACTGTTATTTTCAGAGGAGACAATCATAGAAAATTGCACACGAAGATATTAAAAAGTAAAGGCACAAGGACTGATCCTTGGGGGACACCAGTGATAACCGGAGACGAAGTCTGGGAGAACCGCGAAGGCAAACAGATTAGCGGCGATTATTTAAATCCGAGTGCAACCAGGATATCAACGGAAAACTAAGAGTATGACCATTGGTAATAATTTTGGCGTGTGGTATAGAGTCAACCGCCAACTGAAATCAAGAAAAATAAAGTCGCATGGGATGCAAATGTTAATATACTGTGTAATGGAGTTGTACGTCCGTGGCAAGTTGCTGAGAAAGAGCCGCTAAAAAGGAAACCATGCTGTGAAGGGAAAAGAATATTGAGGTCAATAGAGATATGAATAAAACGTTCCAAAATTGTGGAGCAACAGGCGATATATAAGTGCATTCTTATGCATTCTTAACAAACCAGACTAAACTAAAAATATCAAATGCTTTTTGTTTCGGCTTCTCTACTGCACATATGACCTCCTGGCAAAGTCTGGAACTGTTTTCGTTTTAAAGAAACAATAACCATATTCAGAATGATACTGTAGAGATTTTGGTTTCACCCCTAGTAGTCTAGTATACTACATGAAACAAGGTGGCGTGATGGTGCACATGACCATCTCATGTGCCAGAAGTCAATGGTTCGAGTCTAACCTCAGCCACCACTGGCATTTTTGGGAGTAGAAACCTATAATGCCTCATGCTGACTGTTGCATGTAAAGGTAGCTAGGACTATCCGATCGGAATTACCAAGCAAAATAGTTCCTCTCATTTTCTGGCTCAAGGGCTTTGGCTCAAGGGCGACAAATCTCCAAAGTAAACGCCATATCGTTGATGTGCCTTATGCGCTATATCTCCAGCTACGCATCTACGAACGCCCGAGTAATAAATTTTATTTATCTAGACACACGCTAGTGTGTCGCGCCAAGTTAGGCAACAAACAACACAACAAACATCACATTAATGCAATTGTCGAGGTTGTAAACCCATTGTAGCGCGACGCCATTGCGTCAGTGTCTTATATCTTGAAGCATAGTTGGGCACATTTCAGGTACTTGGGGAAAAATAATAATGCGGTACAAAAGCTTAAATTGTGTTGAAATCGAGAGCAATGACCCACCTGACAAAAATTAACTCGTGTTTGAATGCCAGCTATGCTGCTTTCAATGCAAAATCTGCCCCTCAATAACGTTGAAAATGTGTTACTAACTAGCTAGCTAGTCCGCTCATCCCCATGTTAAATCCCATAGGGTGATTATTCATCGATTCCCAGACAACGGGAAGGCTTCGAGCTATGAAATTGGATGAATGGGTGCACTACAATACGAACTGCGTACCTTTTATGGTTTGGAGCCTGGGGGCGTAACAGGGATGGCGTGGGAGGGCGCGTAAGTACGAAAATATTATCACCATTGTTAGTATTGTCGGCATCGTCTCTCATTGGACGGCCAAAGTTCCGACAATGAGAACGTTTATACTGACGTGCGTGCTTAGACACACACTAGTGTATCACGATAATTCTAAACAACGTTGCAAAGAAATTGTATTCACGTCCAATTCACCCAAGTGTAAAAACAAAGCAAAATAAACAAAGCCAAAAACTGGTGAAGGGGCCACCAAGTTGAGAGTGGTTCTGCCCTTCAAAGGAGTGATATCAACACACAAAAACTAACTAAATATAACACATTACAACAAAATTAAAACCAAACCAAAAGCCAATAAAGAGATGACTAAGCTGAGAATGGTTCGGCCTATAGGCAAAAGGTAGTTGCAAATTGTTGAAAACCAATTTCTTGTTGACGTGACTCTTTATTACTCATCTGCACGGTAGTGGAGTTAAGTCAATACACAATTAAAAAAAAAGGAGTGATATATCAAAAACCAAAACTAGTAAAAGGGGCCGCCAAGTTCCGAATGGTTCGGCCCTTCAAAGGAGTGATATCAACACACCAAAACATTCGCCAACTTAATCACACCGAATAATACTTTGGACGGTAAATGAAAACTTGAACATTGCTACCGAAAGTTTTCATTTAACCTTCGAATTATTAAGCGGTGCGATTAACTTGGCGAATGTTTTGGTGTGTTGATATCACTCCTTTGAAGGGCCGAACCATTCGGAACTTGGCGGCCCCTTTTACCAGTTTTGGTTTTTGATATGATTTAGATTATGGCCCAAGGAGTGGGTTCATAATGCTGCGATGCAACCGTTTTTTACTACCTGTACAATGAATGGGCTTAAGCGTATTTACTGCTTCTCTATCCAAAAGCATGATTGGAAGTTAGACAATATACTGTACAGGGTTTCCCAGATTGTAGTCCGGTATTTCATTGTTTAATAAAACGGGAACCACAAATGATATCGACAAACGGTTTAGTACGTCTCCACATGAACACCCTGTGTTGCACGTATAGGATATGTAAATTTTATTCGATTTTCTGCCACAAACTTTCTAGCATATAGACGTTTTCTCGCTGCCAGTGTCCTTGAACTGCTGCATCATCCTAGTAATCGCTTTGTTTTAGGTGCCTATAATTGCATCCGGGATATTCCCTACGATACCGCCTTTAAGCTACGATGACTGATTTTAACTCTGCTAGCCAGAAAACGTACATAGCAGTTTTCTAAACAGTCGCCATTTTCATAGAAAATCTGCCGTGCGTGCACCCTGCATATGGCCCATGGTGTGCACACAGGGCAGCCCATGAGAATGCTCTGGCCATTGCACAAACTTGTTGAGTTGGGCTTTCAGTTAAAAAAAACAGTTTGTTGATATTTTAAATTAATTAATAATACTAAATTTATTACCAAAAATTGGCAAAAGGAAATCAGGAAGGGATGCTCAGTATCCACTAACACCTGTCCTAAAAATTATAATACAGGCAAATAATTGTCACAATTAAAAACAATTAAAATAACTAAAAGAAATTAAAACAATTGTCACAATTAAATACAATTAAAATATCAAAAACAAATTAAAACAATTGTCAGAATTAAAAACAAATAAAATAACTAAAATAAATTAAAACAATTGTCACAATTAAAAACAATTAAAATAACTAAAACAAATTTAAACAATTGTCACAATTAAAAACAATTAAAACAATTAAGAACAATTTTAACTAATATATTAAAATAGAAAAATATGCATAAAACATAGATGGTTGCTACAAAAAAGTTAACATCACGCAGTTGTAGTAAGTTAAAATCAGAAACACTTTAAAAATTTCGAAAGATCAGTCTTTTTGAGACCACGTCTAAATTGCTGTAGACTGGTGGAGTTTACCAACTCCGATGGTAGGGAGTTCCACGGATGCACCACGGTTTGAGAAGAAGTACTTTCTGCAATCTTTTTTGACTGCTCCAACTGTTAGTTTAAGGATATGACCTCTAGTATACCCATTGCCACGAATACAGAAAAAGAGATTTGGGTCGAAATCAACAAGTCCACGTAAAATGGAAAAAGTAAGGCAAAGGTCAGCATGAAGGCGCCGCTGCTCCAAAGACTCAAGGCCAAGGTGGTTTAGTCGCTGTACATATGAGAGGTTATAGAATCCTGAAAGATATTTGGTAAAAGATCTTTGTACAGATTCGATACGTTTGATATCTTTTAATAGATGGGGAGACCATACTGGACTGGCATATTCTAGAATAGGCCGCACATAAATGGTACAAGCTTTAATTAAAGTTGGCACATCGCGAGAAGTGAAACATCGCCTTAGCATGTATCCAATTCGCTTTGCCCTGGAAACTACCTGATTACAGTGGTTAGAGAAATTTAAGTCTGATACAGGTATACTCCAAGGTCCTTAATGCTAACTTCCGATTTAAGGTCGTGGTTATCTAGTGAATATGTAGATTTGCAATTATTTTTACCAATTGGGAAAGTATGACATTTTTGGACATTGATTGGTAGCTGCCATCTAGTGGACCACGTGTTTACATGTTCAATCGTTGTTTGGAGCAGAGTATGGTCGCTAGCAGTTGTAATTGGCCTATAAATCTTAACATCATCCGCGAATTTAGGCATTTTTATGCCATTAATGGTGGTTGACAGATCAGAAATGTAAATCGTGAAAAGTAAGGGGCCCAGTTCTGAACCCTGTGGAACACCACTCGTAACCGGCAAGTAGTTAGACAGATAAGTTCCTAATTTAACCGCTTGCGATCTATTGCGAAGAAAATCTTTTATCCATAGAAAGATATTACCGTCGATACCAACATTAAGCAGTTTTTTAAGTAGTTTGGAATGTACCACCGAGTCAAAGGCTTTCGCGATATCAATACAGATTACATCAACTGGTGAGCAATTTTCCATTGATAATGTTCAGTCATTTAGACAAGTTAATAATTGGAGTGTTGTTGAGCGGCCTGGCAAAAAGCCAAATTGGTCGCTTGGTACAAGGTTAAGCTCATAAAGATATTTCAGGATAGTATCACGAATAATCCGTTCAAGAATTCGACATGGGACACACGTAAGTGAGATAGGACGGTAATTTATTGGTTCAGCAGTATTTCCTTTTTTATAAATTGGAGTCACACTGGCTTTTCTCCAGCAATCCGGTATAATGCCCGTATTTAATGACGTTTTTAGAATCCGAAACAATGGTCGATGTAAGTCAATTGCCAATGTCTTGTAAAAGGTAGATGAAAACCCATCGGGGTAAGTTGCTGAACTGTTTTTTAGGTTATTTAAATGTAAGAGAATAGTTTCTGGCATAAAGCAAATGGTTTCTAGAATATTTTTTAGGATTGGTAAATTGTTTGACTGCACATCAAATGGATCAGTGGTGTTATCATCACATACAAAATTATTGCAGAAGGTTAAATTAAGAGCATTGGCCTTGTCATTTTCTGATGTTATTAGTTTATTATTAAAGCGTAAAGGTGGAATACCACTGGTAACCTTAGTTTTGCGCCTAACGTATTTGTAGAGGGAACTCACTGTTTCCTCTTTAAGAATTTTTTGTTCTCGATTTATTTCGTAGCTTTTACACAGCTGTTTTAACTTAATATTACATGCCTTGATTAATTTAGCGTTGATATTACTTCTATCAAGTTTTAGCCTTTTCCAGAACTTCCTTTTTAGAGTCATTTGCTTTTTAATTTCTCTAGGTATTTTTACACTACAATTTTTCCGTTTTTTTATAATACACAGTTGATTCGTTTACAAGGTCAGATACGATGTTTGTGAATAGGCTCCACTGGCTATTAAGTGTATTGAGGTCCCTGAGACAAGAGTCCAAACAAATTTTATTTAACTTCACCCGTAGGCAATCAAAATTTAGTTTACTATAGTAGTTTACTCTATCGTTTGTATCAGTTAGTTGATTAAAGTTAAGCTGAAAAGTCACAGTATTGTGGTCACTAGTACCATAGATTAGAAAGTTAACTAGATGTACCGTCTCACCTCTTCCCATCCTACGCGGACCTCTAGCGGAAGTTGCGGCTACTAATGCCTTTGCTAATGCTTTTGCCTTCGCAGCAGCACGAAAGCAAAGCATTAGCAGAGGTATTAGTAGCCGCAACTTCCGCTAGAGGTCCGCGTAGGATGGGAATAGGTGAGACGGTACATCTAGTTAACTTTCTAATCTATGCTAGTACTGAAGTGTGCAACAACATCAGTATCAAAGATAGCTCGCTCGTTATCAACCAAAATGAGGTCAAGAATGTTATTATTTCTGGTTGGCTTTGTAACTAGCTGATCAAGACCGAGGTCCAGAATACAGTCTAAGAAAATTTGTTGATTTGCATTTGATGTGCATCTGTTTCTCCAATCAATGTATGACATGTTGAAATCTCCTAGTACAAGATTAGTAAAGGTTGGATCAATGGTTGACCGAAGATAATTGCACATTTTAACAACAAGTTCTTTATCCCCACCGTTTGGCAAATAGCAACATGTTAACCTAACATTAGGTACCGGGAGGACAAAACTTAGTGCCTCGGATTCTTTAGAGAAGGTTACTGGGCCAATTTTAATTGAGTCGCGTAAGAAAACAGCAACACCACCACCTCGACCAGTCCGATCACGCTTAATAACCACGTACGGCACATCGTGGATCAGCATAGCATCGGGTATGGTGTCATCAAACCAAGTCTCAACCAAGACTACCAGATCATACCTAAGTTCAAGTAACAACATGTGTAGTTCGGGTAACTTCCCAGCCGCACTTTGAGCATTAATGAGGCAACCAGAAATACAATGCCCACACTGTGGCTGTAACTGGTTTTCACATTGCTTAACTTGCTCGAAAATTGGGCTGCAGGATGTAACACGGCCACACATTCGACTGTACAAACCAAAAGTTGATTCAGTCAGACATAGATCATGTCGCTTATATGCTGTTAGTTTTCCTCATAGGAGAAGTATCCATCATGATATCTATGATATCTATGATATCATTTGTGGTTCCCGATTTATTAAACAATGAAATACCGGACTACATTCTGGCACACCCTATACATTTTAATAAAAAAAATATGCACAAGATGCAACAGTAATGCAGATTCAACGTGATATTGGAGTCATGCTTCCACAGTAAACATGCGTAGTTTATCTCCACTCATAACCTTTAGCTTCAACCTTTTTGGATATTAAAGATATTTTTATTCGCATGAAGTCTTACAACCGTCTATGATGCCTAACGAAAACAATTAATTGCAAGTGTAATTTCCCCGTCATTTTATCGCCATAGATGAGCATAGACTACAACGGCACACCAAATTGCAAAATGTTGGTTTTTTGATTGGCGCAGTTTTGTACTCAGAATTGAGGTCAGATAAAAGATCGGATTGGAATGAAATTTAGTTTGTCGCATAAAAGCCGCAAGAGTTTTCAGAATCAAGCATTTATTTATTTAACACAGCAGTAATTAGGCTACAGTTTTTCAAATTCATCAGTCTAACACTTCCCTTTGTAAATTTGAAATTGTGAATGGTTAAAGAATTCTCCAAACCGTATACCGTGTTGACGGTTAATAGTACAAACTTTAAAAAAGGCGAAAAATTTAAATATAATTATCTTCCTTCTGATTAATTTGGTTATGTGATCAAAATCAAATTAAAATATTTTGATCGTCGCATTTAAATCACTACCGAAGACAAACCATAAAAAAACAAGCGGCTACAACGACTGCCTAGTCTCACCGGTCTTCTGTTGAGTTCCTCTACTTCCAATGGTGAGGCGCACACCTCTATCATGCACTACCAAAAGCTATCTCCATTATACTAATCTAAAAGCAGTAGTCATTACAACTGTCAGTTAAAAATGTGTTAGCTTTTAGGCCTATTTTACATTTTAGGCATAATTGTCAGCTTTTAGGCCTAATTTTAACCAACGGTTTTAATTCCGTAAGTAGCAGATAATGGAGATATGCAACTTTGCCATGCACCTGCTGAGCTTTGCACACCATCCAAAGAAAAAGGCTACGGGTTCCAGCAACACTAAAACCTGGGAAGTTAATCTAGGCCTAGAAGTACTGGGGCTCTGAATTAATTATTTCTGTCTATTGTTTTGAACCATTGAGACTACAATTCTGGTAGGCCTCTTACAATAATATCCACGGTCACTGCATTATGCGAAACCGATGAGGTGAACCTTAAGCAATACTCAAAACTTCAGTCATTTACATAGCACACCAGAATTCGCTAACTGACTGTATTTTACTCGCCTGATCTAGTTATAGGTAGAATTTGTACGTTCACTTCAATTAGATCAAATGAAATACACGAGGGTATTTTTGGAGTGGCAAGTTAGGACACGAAGTTGACGCTTCAGTGCAGACCAGCGTTGAAAATCTGGTAAACGGAGGTAGGCAAAAAGCAGCAAGTATTTCTTTAGTTTATGTGTCTTGCAGGCTAAGCTAACTCTTTATTTTAAGGATGAACTTGTGTTGCTGCTAAACTATGAAGAATATGCGGTAAAATAAATTAAATTTAAAATTATTGATGTTAGTTCCACCTATAATGAGCCTAAAAACTAGTTTCTACTATTTATTAAAAGGTTAAAAATTAAAAACCATCGTCAGCCTCTTAGTTTTAAGATAGCGTTGCAACACCAAACATTTCCACTTTAACCTAGCAAGCCCTGTTAAGATGCTTCATCTAGTTGCAAAAGTATGATTGTTTAAAGGAAAACATAATGGTAAAAATATTCGTTAAAGTTAAATCAATTAACATAGCTCTTGCTGTATTCCAAAATGTGTACAGACAACTTGCAAGTTGAGTGAAACTTGTCCAGAAAAGTATACAAATTCTGTTCCGCTTAAGCTTTAGTTTATGTAAATTTTTCACTTTTAAATAAGTCCGAAAAAAACCACAGCTGTCACGTCCACCTTTAGAAATAGGGCGATACACAGAATGCTAATTTTCTATGTCTGTACATAGCAATAAATGCATCTATAGACATGAAACAGCGCTATAAATACTTGTAAAATTTTTAAAATGGGAGACTTCGTTATTCACCTTTGTTGTAATGTTTTCGCCAGCTGCAGATATGGAGTATATTCTATATAATTCCACAATTAAATGAACTACATAGCCTGCGCTCAGCAAACTGAAATTATTGCGTAGCGTCCAGTATGAACCAACGCAAAGGTCAAAGGCAAAGCGAGGCAACAAGGCAGTGATCATTAGCGAGATGTCTTGAATTCCTTCTGCAAGCTGATACAATTTCTCGTACTGATACTGAATATAGTGGAGTTGGTCACTCGGGGCATTTGTGACTGTAGACAATGTGTCCTTAAGTAGAGAGTTAAGAGATACGAAACATTCAGCACACAAATAAGCAGTAAGAATGAAAAACACGATGACGAACAAATCGTGTCCGTACAATATGATCCAGACTGCAATATCCACACACAGCTCAGTGTTGAATGGTTTGCTTACTACCATACATAGAATGACGATTACCAGTGCTGAGAAGTTCAGTGCAAAGTGACAAACTGTGGTCTTTAAGAGGCAGTTTCGCTTCGTAATTCTCCCACTCAGTAAACTTTCTACAGTTTCAGCAGCCTTCAACAAATTACGAAGTCTCCCAGCCTGAAATATGCAATAGATTTTAACCAAACCAGAAACAATCATCGGTATTAAATATATTGCAATGGTAACTATCATTGCGACTTGAGTATAATTGATAGAATACGATACAACAAGCTTCATTTGTGCCAAAAACGCAAAACATATACAAATAGTTGCCACTAATTGATACACAATATTCATTGTTCGTTTCCAATAGCGAATTGTCGTTGATGTCACATCACGCGAGTTAAAATCCCACGAAAGAATGCCAAGGACTTGTCCTAGCATAATCACAGGTCGATATATTTCATAACTGATGGATTCGTGTGTCTCCATTCGATCCTGAAGATTGCTGTCAACAGACGGTGTTACTCTTCGATGCATGACTGTCTTTTAAATCAATCCATTAAAATCCTGTGCTCAAATAGCAAAAGATAAACTAGTATCTGTAAAACATATTCACAATGCAATCAATGTATTAAACATCCATTATTCATTACTAAACAAAAAAATTTACTGTTATCACCAAGGAAACAATTATTAGATTTCTTAAAAATGATTTCATGCCAGGTAAACTTCAGTAACATCAACTATAGTTTCAGAAACATCAAAATCTCGTGAATTAATTCTAGATAATTGTTTACATGCCCGGAATGTTTTTTCTTGAATTTGTCCCAAAATGCAAGCGATCGGCTCTTCTGTGCAACATTCCTTAATTGAAAAAAGTTGTCGATGAAAAAAGTATCCAAGGATTCACGAGAATAAACACAGGTCATATACGCTTTTAGGCAATTAATGTGACCAATTCATTAAAAAAAATAATAATAATTCATACTTCCATGGCTGTCTACACTGATTTCAATATTTTACAAAAAATATATGTGAACATAGTATTATTATTCACTCTGATAAACTGTTTTCTTCCGCTCTCCTTTGCAAAACTTTTAAAGGCATGGCGACTTTCATACTGTTCACAGATCTCACGTACATGCTATAATACCTTTATTTCCATTAAAGATAGTTCAAGTTCATGTTTTGTTAACAGAGCTTACATGGCCACAAGTTCCTTACGCTCCATCCTAGCTTAATATAACACTACCCTAGTTCACACTAAACTTACATTACGCCAATCAGAGACAACTGACGACCCGTGGACCCACAATAACTAGCCCTGCCTCCGGAAACGTCTCCACAGCTCCATACAACCTAAGTAAATCGGCCTGTTGCCTTACATAGCCGAAGAACCTTCCAAAACATACTTCCCTAGCCACTAGAAAGAAGGGGCACCCCAATCACTTTGGACAAATCCCTATCAACCAAGACGGCCCACCGGTGCGAGACACAGAACGCACACTCTAATAAAAGATGTTCATCAGTTTCTGCATCATGCCGTACCAACAAACTGGGGAGGACCTCTATCAGAGGCGGTGTTCATAGGCCCATAGCAACACATGTCCAGTCCTAAGGTGCACAGCAGGCCAGTGTCTCGTCTAGGCCAGTGCGCCAGAGCTTTAGGCATCAATACAGTTGGGAGCATTGCAAATAAACGCTTCCCAGTCTACCCTGTTTCCACTCTTGTTGCCACTCCGTAAGCAACTCGGAAACCATCACTGGACGGAGATCTCTCGGAGCCGTCAGAAATTCTACTTAATTTCTCTTCTTCACAACGACCTGTTTGCAAGCCCGTCTGCAACATCATTACCAAAGTAGTTGGCATAGCCCAGCACCCATCAAACGGAGACAAAGACACAGCTTTGCAGTCCATCAAAAATTTTCTAGTCAATTTCCAAGGCAATCCAACAGAGACTCAAAGGCATGCTAGAGGAAGTCGATGTTTGCCACGAAGTCTGAGAGAACACAAAAACATGTCGGAGACAAATCGAGCGCAACGTCAGTAGCCATAGAGATACCCCCCAAGTTCCCCAATGAAGGTTGCAGGAGGTTGGGAAGGAAATAGCTAAATTCCAGACGCAGATCCGGAACAAACGCCCTCCCTACGCTTCATAAGTAACCATGAAAGGAAGCATCGCAAAATAATCAACACCAGACGCCACAGCAGATTATTGCATACCTAGCGACAAAACCGAATCCACTGCCACGCACCACACCCAACAACAGGGTGCCTTGACAAAAGCGGGTGCCAGAAAGCATCATACGCCCCACCTTAAGAGCAGGGCTGCACCCAGGCCTGATGAACCCAATTTCATACATGCTAGGGGGCCCCGGCTGATGTAATCAGCCAACAACGCTGCCAGCAGATCAACACCAGCCCTGGCAATTGCCCTCAGGCAGGTAACAGACAACAGCTCATGGGCCTCTATCTGAATAGGACACCAGTAGCGCCGAGATTGGAGTCAATGGCAAGCAGCCCGTTGACCACCCTAAGACAGTCATGGAGGGCCACCTGCAGGATATGAATGCCACGTTTGGAACACCCTACGAAAGGCCAATGGAAGTCCACACATGATCGAATGTATACTCGATAGAAGGTAGTCAGTACTGATCGACGCATCACTAGCTAGTTAGAGACCAAAGACTTCAGAATTCTCAGATACGTTAAGACACGTACCTGTACCACCACCGCATTCGCCAGCCATTTCAGCTCTTGATCAAGGCGGACTTCTAGATACGTCACACTCTTAACAGATCGAATTGTGGTGCTAGCCACCATTATCGAACCGGACACCGCCGGCCCCTTAGTGAATAACATCAGTTCCGTTTTTGCTGCTGACAAAGCCAGTCCTCTAGCAGCAAGAAGCACCCTTAGCGACCATTGCTTCAAAGATTTCCAGAAGCATGGATATATCCCAACCGATATCCCAAACTGCGACGTCGCTGCATACACTATCACATTTGCAAAAAAGTTCAAGTCCAACAGTAGCGCATATGGCCTGTCCGAAGAGAGCAAGGTGTCGGAAATAGCTACAGGGCGAAAAGTTTAACTAGTTTTGGCTTGAAAAGTGACCGTCTAACGCTAAGTATTCGTACTGTTTTAGGCATGTAAGAATTACGTTAATCAGCGTCTAAGAAAAAGGGACAATTTCGTTGTATTTTTGATCTGATAAATCTGCAGTTAATTCCACTACTTTGCTATTCTTAAATTCAGCTTTACAATTCCGGTAGGAAAGAGATAGAAATAATATCCGCCAACTTGTATATTTTCTTACGACAAGATTTCCCCAAGCCTAACCCTGGCGTAATTCTACACTCCCATTTCTTTTATAGCCTACTAAAATTCCATTCAAAAATTACTTTTTTTCCAACGTGTAATTTTAGCACCACTCAATAGATTCTACACAAAACACTTACGTTCACTGGCATGATGCATTAAACCATGCTTGGAAGGATTTCATGAAGGAATAAAAATTCTGAACTTAACGGAATAATTCGGTAATTGTGGATGTTGGGGGAAAATGATCTTCATTCGACGAATTTTTGGTAGTCAACTGTCTTTTTCAATTCGAACAAGCTTTTTAACAATCCAACATGATTACAGCACACTCAATAACATTATTGTTGAACAGCTCGTTCAATTTTACTAATTAAAAGTCCTAAGATGCCCACTTAGAAAATTGGCAACTCTTGCTCGTGTAACCAATGGCCTTGTGATGTGGCTCCAAAGCAACTTGCTATTGATTCGCAACACAAGGCTGAAACAAACTCCCTTTAAGGAGCCCCTGTCCCTTGACCTCACACCGGAACACCAACAGTCTAAAAGGACCACTTTTTATGCCTAAAAAGGCCAATGGCAGCAAAGCACCCCCTTACCCTCCCCCCCCTTAACACTACCAGTTCATAATATGCTTCTTTTACCTTCGGTCACGTGTTTTTATTCTTTCCTAGCCAGTTTCCTAGCTTCTTAGCTTTCAATTAAAAAAAAAAATCTTTCCTAGCTAATTTCTATACTGAGAAGCGCGTTTTAGTCATTCCTAGCCAGTTTCCAAGCTTCTTAGCTGCCCATGTTTTTATTCTTTCGTAGCCAGTTTTCATGGCTAAAGTGTTTTAGTCTATCCTAACCAGTTTCGTAGCTCCTTAGCTGCCCATGTTTTTTATTCTTTCCTAGCTTATTTCCATACAGGGAAACAGGTTTTAGTCTTTCCTAGCCAGTTTCCTAGCTTCTTTGCTGCCCATATTTTTATTCTTTCGTAGCCAGTTTTCATACAGGCTAACGTGTTTTAGTCTATCCTAGGCAGTTTCCTAGCCTCTTGGCTGCCCATGTTTTTGTTCTTTCCTGGCCAATTTCCATACAGGGAAATGAGTTTTGTCTTTCCTAGCCAGTTTCCTAGCTACTTAACAGTTGTTCTTTCCTAGTCAGTTCCCGGGAACCGTGCTTGGCCTTTCCTAGCCAGTTTCATAGCTTCTTGGCTGCCTATGATTTAATGCTTTCCTAGGCACTTTCTATACAAAGAAACGTGTTTTAGTCTTTCCTAGCCAGCTTCCTAGCCTTAACTGTCCATGTTTTTATTCTTTCCTAGCCAGTTTCCAAGCATCTTAGCTGCCCATGTTTTTATTCTTTCCTAGCCAGTTTCCATACAGGGAAACGTGTTTTACTAATTTCTAGCCATTTTCCGAGCTTCTTAGCTGTCCATGTTTTTTTCTCGTTTCTAGCCAGTCTCCATACATGTAAACGTGTTTTAGTCTTTCCTAGCTAGTTCCTCTTCTTAGCTGCCCATCTTTTTATTCTTTCCTAGCCAGTTTCCAACTTGTAAATCGCGTAGGGCTTGCTTATTCCATGACGATTACAACTGGTGTTTTTTTTTAGGTCATAGTTATTTGCAAGTACTACAACTAATGTAAAACACTATTTGCAGGTAGAGATTTAATCGCGCACAAACAGCTGAAACTCAGATGTATGATTTATTGTGTGAAGATACCAACATTACTTCCACAAAAAGACGTAACGCTAGAAGAACTGACAACCAGCTGTTTGAAAGACCGGCAGTTGCCTAATGAACACAGTAAAATTACTCGAATATGTATCTAGTATGATATACGTCGTTAAGAAAAGCAGGTAAATCCAGAACAACTTCGACGAAGTGATGACTTCGGAAGAAATAAGTATCTTCAAACGATACACTGTTTAAAACTGGATGGTTATGAAGAATTATAAAAGTGAGTTTACTTAAAAAATGTTAGTACTATTATACAACTAAAGTATGTAATTCTGCTTCAAAACAACGATTTCTTTTTTTGTTCCTGCAAACGGCGTGTTATACGGAGGTATAGTATCCTACAACACTCATGTGTTATACAAGGTACAGAACCAGCAACTTACTACATCGTTTTGTTTAATTATTTTAACCCATAGAAAACGAACCAAAAATCGGTTCAAAGTATTGGGATTTTTGTGTTTTACTTTTGCGTTTTATATTGTGAACTTTGCTGGTTTACCCCTTTTAATACCTGACAAGTTCGTGTTTTCCTCCATTCCATCAAACTAAAGGCTATCATCGGGTGAACGGGAAGAAAACCATAAAAACCGTATTTGTAGAATCGAGATTCAGCAGCAGAGAAATCTAATTAACACTTTGGAGATCTCATCTATAAAATCGATTGTGCAATACATCCGCATGATTGTTGGGATGGGGGAGGGGGGGGGGAACAAGACGCTCCCTGAATTGTTCCCCAAGCTGTTTCTGTATGTTTCTGTTCCCTTCAAATGATGTCCGTCAGTAATAAACGCTTCCCATCAGACGACTTTTAGACTATTTTTTAAAGTTTCCTCTGCATTCGCAGTAGTCAGGGTAGCCAGGTGGATGAGGTGCGATTTTTTGGTCTAACTAATATTTTTTAACGGGTTCAAAGCACGTTTAGGGTTTTAAAAAAGAATCTGACGGTTGTCACCCCATAACCCTTGGGTAAAATTATATATTCCAAGATGGCTGCCAGATAATAAACTAAAATGCCATATTAACCATTATCTAATCGCTCAAAAGGGTATAAGGTGCTTAAATAACTCACCTTTAGTTTATACTGAAGTCATAATACCGCAGTAGAACTTTCCATTTCCTGTGGCTAAATCTAAGTTTCCAAAATATAATAATAATAATATAGTTTGCCGCTACAAAACAAGCAACAGGACAAGCAAGGACCTTTGGGGTCATTGACTGCCAGCCTAAAGATGAAAATGTTTAAAAATCGAAGGAAGGAAGTTAGTGGGATTTGAGGAAGCCTGGTCAAGTAAGCCATGATCTATAAATGTCAGGCGATGAAGTTAGGTCTCTTTAGGAAGTGAACAAGTGTAGCAGTGTCTAAGCAGCGTCGGAAAGCAGAACATTTGTGCTTGATATTGTCGTCTCCGGAAGGGAGTTCCATGCTGGAATCACCCTCACAGCAAAAAACTCCGTCTACACTCAGTCCTTGCGAAAGGAACTGATAATTTCATAGAATGGCCCCGGCTTGATATCACTGTACAAAAATCAAACAGTGGCATGTTGGTCCTTATGAGACCACGGAGAATTTGGAAAGTAAAAACCAAATCTGCCTTAAGTCTACGCATTTCAAGGGAGTCAAGACCAGTTTTTTAAGACGGACACAGTATGGCAGGTCTCTGAGACCAGGTATAGACTTTTTGAGAAACGACGTTGCACAGGCTGGCAAAGAGTAAGAGTAAGCCTGATTTGTCTTACCGATATGGAAACTCTGGCATTTAGGTTGTGAAGTAGGTAGTTGCCAAACAGCTGCCCAATTTTGTATGTTGCGTATTTCAGCAGAAAGGGCTAGAGAGTCGTTAGGTTCAATAATTTCAGAACCAATCTTTAAATCATCGACAAATTTAAAGCCGTTTTTACGGTGTAAATTGCAATAGGCCTATATCGATGCACTTAGTGACAGTCACGTCGTGAATGTTACAGGTAATAAAATTTTAACTTCTATTTTCGTAGGAATTGTATCTAGGTAATCCTTGTCTTCAAGGCCAAGTTTAAATTTAAAATGGTCACTATTGGGAATGCTTAAGTGGTGTTTGTCTATATTATAATGTATTTATCCAAGGATTGACTCTAGGTTGAACATAATGGGTTTAATATAAGGCTCTTGCTTAGTATTCGGAAAATGTTACATGAAAAATAGTAAATGCTACAATAATTATGACACTAAATTAGGCTTCATTCCTATCAATATTCTCATCATTAGTTGTAATTTCATTCTCATTACCCATGTTAGCCGTTGTGGCCTTTGGATATTCATACAGTCGTCTCCACCCTCACAATGCAGAATGTGGAACAAGCAAGGCCGTTCTTTACGCAGCTGCATCTGCTTGTCGCATATGAATTATTATTAAAACATCCGCAATTAATTTGCATTAGTAACTATTCTGGTGCGACCTGAACGTCATTAGAGAGGGTGACTGCGACTAGAACTCTAAAGTCGTTGATGAGGACTGACTTTTGGCTACAAGTGTTCATCTCGCCAAAGGCATTAAACATAGTAAGTCGATTGGTTTCCTGATGCTTACGTGTTTTTACCAGATTAAGCTTAGGGTATTTTTAATTGTATTTCTTTGTTTTATTTCTAACCTGAAATCTTAATACCCTGTGATGAAGCTGTTTTTAAATGTATTTGCCAAGCTGGCGAAATTTTTGTGGATTTAACGCACCTGATGATAGGGTAAAAAGAGCCTCGGAACGTCGTGCATTTTGTATGTTTGTGCACTGCTTGGTTCCTTATTCTTATACTACTATAGTACTTCTTTACTTTAAAAAATTTGCTGGTTGGAGGCGCTGTCACAACACTTTCTGGGAGTGAGTTCCAAGAATTAACGGCTCTCACAGTGAAGCAACTGTTCATCAATGACGCACATTCGTAGTTTTCTCAACTGTATGCTAGTATGTTTCCGGTTGATATGACAGTCGACCGTTGAAAAAAACTGGTTAACAAGCAACATCGCTCCGCCAGACAGAATAATGTTAATGTCATGTTTAAAAAAAATAATATGGTAATTTTCACTGAAGGTTTTTTATACTCTACGGATTTTGTTAAGGGAAGGTGTAGGTCGCATTCAGTTAATTCCACGAAAAGTCGTTACTTGCTGAATTTTGGCTGTTGCATCATTACCTGTTTTTCTCAATGTCACAATTTTTCTAACGTACCTTATGCTGATCTAAAACAGCTCACAACCTAAACTGTGGTAATCGCTTCTCGAAATTAATATAAACAGAACATTAATGCGCCTCTAAACTTACAATTTGTGACAAAAACTTCCGTTGTATTAAACTGCTTCTTAATAGAATTGAGTTAGTTCCAACGTTTACTAACCCGCTAACGTTGTCACCAAGACGACTGTGCCGTCTAATGATAGCTTCTTCGAAAGCGTTTATTTTTCTCTCGAACTGTCGATAATCATTGTTTATTACAATTTAAGCTGCCGTGTGCATCCACTGAACCACGCCATACTAATCATATGTTTCACATAAATTGCAGCCATTACTCAGACAGCGCTATTGTACCATTGATTTCTTCAGTGTTGACACAGTAATTTATGGTTAGAGCTTGCAAAAAACGATTCGATGAATCGCCAAACATATAACAACACTTTAGACAGTTCTGGAGACACTTAGCCACGTCTAAAGCCCCTTTTTAAGTAGCCTAAGCTAATCAAATTCGATCATATCTTCTTAATCACCTTGATCTTCGCATCACGTACAGTTCGTGCCTTTTGATGTTTTCAAACTATAAATAATTACTATTGATTAGTCTTTTCTGTCTTAAACTTAAAGCAATTTTTTTTACATGGAAACGATAAACTCTCGCTCTGTTCAGTGATCTGACGTTTTAAATAACGGTTATTCACTTCCAGAAAATAAGTCGTGAAACTGATGATTACCTCCAACTCAATTAAACTGGGAGTATTAACCCATGCGCTGAATTCACAAACAATAATTGTCTGGGGTAGGCAGACAGTCCAGATGGATATTCAAGTACCAGCAGGACACGAAGAATCAAGCAGGCATTTGTGTACTGGAGTGGCGATTAAATTGTACACATGTGGAAAATGTACTTTGCTTACCATACTAGTATCAATTGATTCCTCGAAATGTTAGTCCGCATTTGGACCATATCTCGACCTCCAGATATGAACCATAACTGAGCTCCAACTACGATCATAACTATGCCCCAGAAGCAATAGATATCTGGACTCACAGATGTGGATTATATTTGGGTCCTGATATTCCGTACCCATAATTGGCCCCACCTGGTCATACATGATTATATTCTGTCAAATTAGGTGAGATCTGTCCATATCCGATTACATAAAGAAACATATGATCAGATCTGCTCATAAAAAAATTGGTCCACACTAGCCATGTCTACTCAGATCAATCCATGTATGCACGGATTTAATCAGACATAGGCCACTCTTATTAAAGGCGGATTGCCACCAAATGAAAAGCTGCAGCATCTGCACCATCGAGTTTGCAGCAAACAAAGGAATATACAAAGAACCTTCTATTAACACAACAAACAATTCACGTGCCTCCTCAATTATTGAGTAGAAATTTGGTACGTCCTCGTGCAGCTGGAAGGAAGCTGTAAAGATAAATCCATCCAAAACCAAAACTTGCATAAGAGAAACCGCCAAGTTTCAAAAAAGGTCGGCCTTTCAAAGTAGTGATATCGTTCAACCAGGGAAAGGCCGCCAAGGTTAATGCTGTTAGGCAAGTTATCGCGCCTACTAAGAGTTCGAAAGTTAAATGAAAACTAGAACATTGCTACTGGCGGTAGCAATCTTCAAGCTTTCATTTAACGCCCAAAGATGCGATTAACTTGGCTGAACAGGATTAACCTTGGCGGCCTTTCCCTGGTTGAATGATATCACTACTTTGAAAGGCCGATCCTTTTTTGAAACTTGGCGGCTTCTCTTATACCAGTTTTGGTTTTGGGTGGATATCACAGCTTTCATAGGACTGTGAACGAACGAAGGATCAGACGGTTTAATCGTCCCCTCTACCTTTTCTGTCTGGAGGAATTTTATGTCTATAAATTTGCTCATTCATTATTTTCACATTTGCCATGGCTTAAGTAGCCGTTACGCCAGTGAAATTGACACGGTCAGAACTTGCTTAGGCTTGTAAATGTACAGAGAATTTCACAGTCTAATCATCACCTTTACCTATTTTGTCCGGAGGTATTTTATGTCTATTGATGTTGTCATTCATAAATTTGACATTTGCTAAAGCCCAATTTGCCGTTAGTTGAATCAAAGTGGCATGGTTGTGGTTTATTGTTTGTGCTTGTTTCACAGGCTTAAGTTTGTTCAATCGCAATTTTGAGCGTACTGGCTACCAAACGCTGATGTTGGTTCCCTTCGCTCACTCACAAGGTTAACTTGGATCACGGCATGAAGCTGTAATAATTGTTCACTCGAATAAATCAGACGATTGGTGACGACTGATGTTTATCAATGACGTATTGCATAAATAATGTGGTTCACGAGTAACAATCGGCGCAAGTCATAATGTAGATTGTTGCCATTTGGAACAAGCTGACGTCATCATACCGCTTTTGGAAGTAGAAACAGTTTCGTCTTTGTCGGCCACCATCGTCTGCTGGTTTTTAAATCTCTACCAAATAATTGTAAGTATTAGAAAACAAAAACGAGCTCGTTTGATGTTTAAGGTAAGGTTTATCTGATCCGAAGTCAAAACAGCAAAGTAACACAAATAAACTTTCTTGTAAGGTTTCACAAACCGCAGTGTTCCTGTGCTGTTTAGTCCACGTGAAACCTTACTGATGTATTCACATGTGTTTGCAGTTTTTACTTTAGAACACGATATGTCTGATTGGTTCATTCTACTTGGCTAAAGGACATCGCTGAAAATTCGTACAAACCATACTTTTAGTGGGCTTAATACAGACCTATAGATTAACTGATTTAGGGTTCGTGCGACTCTTTGAAATCCTGGAAATATCGTTGAAACTAAAAATGAAATACCAGCCCTGAAGTCTTGAATATGAATCTTAAAAACTGGTGCATGTATCCATATGACGAACGGAAAGGAGACGACCGGACTAGAATATGATGAAAAATGTAGCCTCGAAAGTAAACGAGTATGTAGCCTATATTACGTACTATATTATTCTTACAACAATTTTGAAAGCTAGGATTTGGTTTTGATTTTATTTGCGTGTCTAATGGTTGAATACAGCAGTAAGGTTTCACGTGGACTAAACAGTACAGTAATACTGCGGTCTGTGAAACCTTACAGGAAAGTTTATTTGTGTTACTTTGCTGTTTTGACTTCGGATCAGTTAAACCTTACCTTAAACATCAAACGAGCTTGTTTTTGTTTTCTAATGCGTGATACTTTGACATACCAACCTGGTTGTCTTCACTCATTGAAAATGCACTGAATTTCGCTCGCTTCGCTTGCTCATTCAGTGCAAGTCTTTATTTGGAAGTTGGTTTGTCCGCAGCTTTGTCCGCATTCGTAATATAGGACGGCCAGCCAAATGGGCAAACGACACTTTAGCTTTAACACGGGAGAATGACGTGAAATCATTATATATTACAAACAAAAACGTCAGGTGTGTCGTAAAAAAGGGGTTACATGATTGAATTTTCACTTGTTAAGATGTACGAGGATAAAAATTGATCATTTTCTATTGAAATAATCAAATGTACAATTGAGAAAATTGCATCTGTTTAAGTGCTGTTGTGCTTTACGTTTTAAATATATGATTCGTAAAGCACAACAGCACTTAAACAGCTGGAATTTTTTCAATTGTACATTTGATTATTTCAATTGAAAATGATCAATTTTTATCCGTGTACATTTTAACAAGTGAAAATTCAATCATATAACCCATTCAATCATCAATTCATCAAACCATCAAATCAATCATATAACCCATTTTTACGGCATACATGACGTTTTTGTTTGTAATCCGTGTACCTTTTTTACGACTATGTCGTCGCGTAACAAAGATTTATGCATGCTGTCGATTGTTGCTGACCACTTTAAAACAATTCAAGTCCGCTCTGAAAGCCTGCATGTGTGAAATAAATACGCAATTCTATCGTTTTTAGCTGCCAATTTCGAGGCCGAAAGCCTCAAAATTAACAACGCAGCTTAGTTTGGTTTATTCATATTTACATATTTATTCAGGAGCCGTGGCCCGAAGCCGTACGCCCCTTCACCCTGAAGCATACAACCATAACACCACATGTGACAATGCATTACTCTAACACCAAGGTTTCACCACCATTCAGAGTTGCCACCAAGACACAGCGAACCACTAAACTCGACGAGGACAGGGCTCCGGGGCAACCCACCTTCTCTCTCCCATTTAGGGAAAGTTTCGGTGGGCCTCTTGGAAGCACGAAGCACAACTAGATGTACTGCCACTCCTACGCACAGCAAACCACCAAACAAGATGACAGGGGTAACCAACCTTCTCTCTCCCATTTAGGGAAAGTTCCGGTGGGCCTCTTGGAAGGACGAATCACGACCAGATGCACTGACACAACGACGCACAGCAAACCACCAACACACTCGCATAAGACGACAGGGGCGACCCACCTTCTCTCTCCCATTTAGGGAAAGTTCCGGCGGGGTCATCCACACCCGGAAACACACCGCACGAAGCACGCACTTTCACATAGCGATGATGGATGGGGGATGGGAGACAATGGTCACAAAACGCTCTAAAACAAGCAACGCAAGCAACGCAGAACAACACCTAAACAACGATACCAGACGTCCTACATAATTTCGCAACCGCACGCAATCGCAACATCGGATGACTACCCATCGAATCCGACAGCAACGCTTTTAGCGTTGACAATCCCTGCATCCAGGACATCAACCTAGCACGGCGGACGGTGTGCTTCCTGCAATGCAGAAGCACATGCTCCGGCGTCTCATCAACCAGACACACAGAGCACAGTGGCGACACAACCCACCCGAATCAATACTGGTGGGCCCACAACCGTGAGTGGCCGACGCGCAATCTGGAAACTATTTTCGCATCCTGATAGCTTAACCAATCTATACTGGAGCTCGTAGCACACTGGGGACGCAAAGCATAATAAGACCGTGCAGCCTGCAACGCATCCCATTCAGCTTGCCACTGCCCCAGCAACCACAGTTTGACCGCCATTCGACGCATCCGTGAGGAAAGGACAGGGAACACCTCAGCGCAGGTCCCTTGTGCTGCTTCTCGAGCTAGCCCATCCGCCTGACCATTTCCCTCGATCCCACAATGACCTCTCACCCACCAAAACCCCACCTGACTATTGCAGGACGCAACCCAAAACTTCCAAAGAATAGTAAAAACCACTGGGTCACTCACATCCATTCGTGCACAGGCTCCTTGAAGAAGCCGTAGGCTCGAGACTGAATCCGTAATCAGAGTAAATGACGGCAACTCCAAGTCCAGAGCCGTATCCAAAGCCACAGAGATCGCCAGGAGCTCACACTGCATGCTTGAGGTTACCGCAGTGACCCTACTCTTCACCATCAACTTCAGTGCCGGGACCACAACTTCAATCCCACCCACACGCTCAGCAGAGCTGAAAGACGCATCACAATAAATATCACAATCAATACTACCTTGGTCGAAGATGCTGACAAGCCCCGGGCACCACACCCACGGACTGAGCGGCCGTGCGCAGGCAACCGGCACTGGATGATCCCATACCTTCTGCAGCAACGTAACCCCTGCCCCAGCCTCTCCCAACACGCTTCTCGCTCTGTCATTCAGCCATCCATAATCTGCCAGAATCTTCCCCACCGGATCCAGGGGCCCGCGACTCAGATTGCGCACACAGAGCGCCACAAGCAGCTCCTTTTCCCTACACTCCACAGGTGGCTCATTACACTCCACCCACAATGCCTGAACCGGAGTGGAGGCAATGCAACCGGAAATCAGACGCAGACACACATTCACGGTGACTTGAAGCGTGTTAAGATGCTTCTTGGCCCCAACCAAGAAAGGTAGGTGATAGTCCATAACTGACCGAATAAACATCCTGTAGGCAGCTAGCAATGCACCTCTTGAGATATGGTTTCCAACACACAGCGCTTTCAGAATCGCTGTACACGCATGCAACTTCGCATTCAAGCGCACCACATGCTGTGACCAGTCCAAAGCTGAGTCAAGAACCATACCCAAATCTTTCACACTTGTCTTCGAGTGCACAATCTGTTCGCCCACACGCAACTGCACCCACGAAGGCTTAGCCCTCTGAAGTCGGGAGAACACAACCACCTCCGTTTTTGCAGGAGCCAGAAGCAGACCTCTGTTCCCCAGCAGGTGCCTGATGGAGTCCAGAGCAGCTTGCGCCTGCCCCGCAATCAGATCTAACCGATTGCCGACAAACCACACCGCCACGTCATCGGCGTAGCAAAGTATGTTTGCCTGCGCGCTGATTTCTAGAAGCACATCATTTATGGCTATGGCAAAAAGAGTCGGGCTCAAGCAGCTTCCCTGGGGGAGCCCTCTGCTGGTAGACGCAATCTCGGACCAGTGACCATTAACACGTGTTGCAAAGAACCGCTCACCGAGCAGCGCCACAATGGTGTCAATTAGCCGACTGCTGACACCCATTTTGACCAAGGATGCCCTGACCCACGCTATGGACACAGTGTCATAGGCTGCCCTGATGTCCAAAAAGATCGCCAAGACAACCTTGCCCTGTGCCCATGCTTCACGAATGCTAGAGAGAAGATACATGACAGCATCCTGAGCACTGCGATGAGGCCTATACCCAAACTGTACACCCACCAGACACTCATGATATTCAATGTGCCAGCTCAGTCTCCTAATCACCATACGTTCGTACACCTTTCTAGCACACGGCAGCAAGGCGATCGGCCTGTAGTTTACCAACTCAGACCGATTGCTCCCTGTCTTGTGGACAGGAAAAAGGATGGTAAACATCCATGCTGGAGGAATAGAAGCTCCTGCCAACAGCTGCTGATACAGGGCAACGAGGGCCTGTTGCTCTTCTCCCGTTTGCTGCCGTAGGGTCTCGTACCCTATCCTATCTATTCCCGCTGCACTTGAGCTCTTGCACTTAGACAGTGATGCCGTAAATTCTGACAACTCCCACGGCACATCACCAGCGAGAGTTTCCATAACAGGAGACACCGCCTGAGGAGCTACTCCTTCTGCTAGACTGTACACGCTGGCGAATCTAACATTGAAGGCACTGGCCCTTTCAGGTCCGCGCAAGACCTCCCGATTGCCAATGGTGGCACCCATACTATACACCCAGTCCTGCATGGCACCAGGTCTGCGTTGACTCAGGGCCTTCCAGGCCTGAGGAAGTGAGGTAGACTCTGTAACCCGCTCACAGAGACGTTCTCCGTAAGCTGCCGCAAAATAAAATGCGACTCTTCCGATATGCCTCTGTAAATTAACCAGGTTTCATCGCAAGGATCCCACTTCCAGTTCCGGTAAGCTTGTCGCCTATCCTTGACCGCCACCGTGCACTTGCACGTCCACCATGGCAAGCAATTGGGTCTTGCACTAGTACACTTGCCTGCCCGCGATCGATTCGCCACACGAGCTGCAACCCATCCACTAAAGATACCATTGTCCACAATCGGTCGGGCCTGCCTCCTTGAAAAGCCGCTGGACCTCATTGTTGGCATGGGAAATATTCTCACCCCACCACTCTTGCGCCAGGACAGAGCAACCGGTAAGTGGTAACTACCACGCAAATCATCAGACACTTCAAAAGCGAACCACGGTGCAATGCTGCGCGAGCAAACAAAAAAGTCCAGAACCGATTCCTGAATCCTGTTTTGTTGCCACCGGACAAACGTTGGCAACCCATCCTGCATTATTTGCAATTCCCG
Organism: Lithobius niger; assembly: GCA_023313725.1. Classification (NCBI taxonomy): domain Eukaryota; kingdom Metazoa; phylum Arthropoda; class Chilopoda; order Lithobiomorpha; family Lithobiidae; genus Lithobius; species Lithobius niger. The sequence continues at coordinate 58,219 of JAHWFP010007355.1, forward strand.
GTCGGTTATGACTTCAGATAGTTGCCGGCCTCTGGTATCAATCTGCAACGAGCCCCAATCGTAGTGGTGGCTGTTGAAATCTTCCCCAACAATAACTGGTGACATGAACTGGTCAAACCAGCGTGACCAGTCCAACACCGTCGGCATGCCAGTGACATGCACAAACACAACCGTCACCCATTCAGTAAGCATGCATATCTTGACTGCCACCGCATCAATGCCCCGTACACTGTGCGTGATCGTAGCCACTTGGCATGGCACAGACCACTTTAGAAAAACACCAACTTTAACACCCGAGAATACGAAATCAGCTTGCCAGGCCGACGCGTCAAACCCCTGCATGTTGTTGGCCTCCTGGATGCCCAACACTTCAACTTGCTGCAAAAGAATTTCAATTTCGCTCAACCTACGCAAGGCGCCACGCTCATTCCACGCAATTTTGCGACATGTCAAACCTGCGAATTTAGGTTAGAGACCCATTGCCCCTCCCCCTGAGTCTCCTGACTCCCATTCGACTCGCTACAACTTACAATGGTCTGGCTATCTGGAACTTGAGACATCTTCTTTCATTTTACCGTTCAACAATCAACTTTTTAGCAAAGACATAACACGTGCACGAAGAATGAACCTGGAGTTTGCTGAGTGGCAATATTCCCTAAATACAATGGTTAAAATAATGTAAAACATTCAAAATGATCGTTTAGGGTCCCGTAACTCCGGAATGGCTCGACCAATCGAAAAAGTGGTCCCTGTAATTGAAGCCCAGGGAAATTTCTGGCTCAGATCATGATTGAATTTTCATTTGTTAAAATGTACACGGATAAAAATTGATCATTTTCAATTGAAATAATCAAATGGATAATTGAGAAAATTGCATCTGTTGAAGTGCTGTTGTGCTTTACGTTTTAAATATATGATTCGTAAAGCACAACAGCACTTAAACAGATAGAATTTTCTCATTTGTACATTTGATTATTTCAATTGAAAATGATCCATTTTTATCCGTGTACATTTTAACAAGTGAAAATTCAATCATATAACTTGTTTATTGGTGAGCAGCCGCCACTCACCAATAAACCTCCGACATTCCACCAGGACATGCTCTGGAGATTCTACGGCGTGACACACAGGGCACAGCAGTGAGCCCAACCACCTACATCGATATCTGTGAGCCCACAACAACGTGAAGCCAACCCTGAGCCGAGAAACAATGCGCACATCTTGGTAGGACAGCCTGTCTTTATTTGATTTGGAAGTGCATAGAGGATGAACCGAATGCAGGACCCTGCCACCCTGCGCTTCAGCCCACGTCCCCTGCCACTTGACCATTGACCACTGCCGAACGGCCACCCGCCACCTACAAGCAGAAACCACCGGATACACCTGCGTACAACCAATTCGCACCGCATCACGTGCCAGACCATCAGCAACCTCGTTGCCCACAGTACCCGAGTGGCCAGAAATCCATTGGAGTGAGGCAACGACCAAGCGAAGGGCGACCCAGAACTTCCATCCGATGGAGAACACAAACGGGTCACGGACGTCAAGACGCCCCCAGGAGCCCTGTAGGAGCCTGTAGCTTGGTTGCGAGTCCATCAAAATTGCAAAAGACGGGAGCTGCAGATCCGCAGCGACATCCAGTGCAACAGAGATTGCGAACAACTCGCATATTGTACTGGACGTCACGTCTTGCACTCTGCGCTGGCACTCAACCTTTAACGAAGGAATGACAACTCTAATACCACCCACGCCCTGGTGAAACGAGGCATCACAGAAGACACTACACTCAGTCTTACAAGGCTGGAACACTTCCTGCAGCTCATGACACCAAGTCCACGGGCTCTAAGGCCTGGCAGACGCCTCAGCATGCAGAGATTCCGACACCTGACACAGCAGGGTGACTCCCAAAGGACAGCGCGAGCACGATCACTCAGGGCCGAATAGTCATGCAAAATCCTGCTAACCAGATCATCTCGTCCTCTGCTGAGGTTACGAAGGCACAGCGCAACCAACAGTTCCTGCTCACGCAGCTCAATCGGTGGCTCATTGCACTCAAAGCACAGTGTACTCACCGGCGTGGTGGCAACACACCCGGACACGGCACGCAAGCACATGTTGACTGCCACTTGCAGCGACTTCTCATGACGCCGGACTCCACACAAAAACGGCAGAGAGTAATCCAGGGTCGACCGAACAAATGTTCGATACGCCGCCAGAAGCGCACCTCTCATGACTCCCTTGCCTGCTAACTGTCGGAGAATCGCCGTTCTCGCTAAGATCTTCTGCCCCACTCTACTAACTTGCAGATCCCACGTGAGCCTGGAATCCATGACCGCTCCCAGATATTTTACACTCCCCTTAGGGCTGACCATCTGTCCGCCAACAACAAGACTCACGACCGGCTACCAGATAGCCTTAGACCTACAGAACACAACCATCTCTGTTTTGGCCAGCGCCAGTAGGAGTCCACGCTCCTGCAGGAGAGAGCCAACCCTATCCAAAACCCACTGCGCCTCACATGATAACACCGCCAAATTTTGCCCAACAAACCAGATGGCAACATCGTCGGCATAACAGATGATATTTGAGTCTGCGCTGATTTCTACAAGGACGTCATTGATGGCAATAGCAAACAATGCGGGGTTGAGGCAACTCCCCTGCGGGAGGCCTTGGCATGTCGAATCTGTAGCGGATCAATGTTCCCCAACCCGCAAACGTTCGCAAACGCATGCTCTCCCAGAAGCACAACAATCAATTTAAACCAGATTCTCACGCTTCTTACCTGCACTCGCAGGGAAGAGGTCGTCTTGCTGGTCTCCCTACTGTATTTGCTGTTTCGGCTGGCAATGCATAGGTTCTTGTTTTTTTAACATTTTAAAACTTATATTTTTTAGTTTATGTCTGCCATAACAGGATTTTGTGTTTTTTTATTTGTGTACGAAGCCTTTGAGCGGATATCCACACTTGATAACGGGGTGCAAATATCCTCAAAATGTCATGTTTTATTGTTTTACATGTGCACTTTTATAGGCTTTATTTGAAAAACTCTTTCAGTGCTGGTTTTACTTCACACTAACTCCCATCTTATGCAGGAAAGCCTCCACCCAGCAAATAGAGATAGTATCGTAGGCCGTCTTAATATCTAAAAAGACGGCCAGCACGATGTCCCCACGCATCCATGCCTCTCTAAGGCTGGAGAGCAAAAACAGAACGGCATCCTGGGCACTCCTGTCCGGTCGATAACCAAACTGTACTCCTACCAGGCATTCCTCGAAATGTCATGTTTTATTGTTTTACATGTGCACTTTTATAGGCTTTATTTGAAAAACTGTTTCAGTGCTGGTTTTACTTCAGACTGACTCCCATCTTATGCAGGAAAGCCTCCACCCAGTGAATAGAGATAGTATCGTAGGCTTCCTTAATATCTAAGAAGACGGCCAGCACGGTGTCCACACGCATCCATGCCTCTCTAATGCTGGAGAGCAAAAAGAGAACGGCATCCTGGGCACTCCTGTCCGATCGATACCAAACTGCACTCCTGCCAGGCATTCGTGGTAATCCAAGTGCCACTCAAGGCGCTTCACGATCATACACTCCAACACCTTCTGGACACAGGACAGCAATGCAATAGGTCTATAATTCGTCAGTTCAAACCGACTACTGTCCTGCTCATGCACAGGCACAAGCACATTGAACAACCATGATGGAGGGACCTGCGCTCCTGCAAGAAGTTCACAGAATAAGAGGAGCACGCTGGTGCTTGTGGCCGTTAGATCGTCCTTCAAAATAACATAGCTCACCTCGTCAACTCCCACACCACTGGCGCCCCTACACTTGCTGAGTGCCGACTACAGCTCATCTTGCACCCAAGGCAGATCGCCAACCCACGACATCGTGGAGCTGGACACAGGTGGCAGAGCTGACCCAACGACAGTGAGTACACACTCGTAAACCTGACATTAAAGGCCTCAGCTATTTCCTCGCTGCGCAGGACCTCTCTATTCGGACTCGTTGGACCATAACCCACGAAATTGTATTCTTGGTGGCGCCAGGACTGAGCCGATGCCAGGCCTGAGTAAGCGAGTGCGAACTGCCCACTTTCTCACAGATTCTATCCCTGAACAACGCCTTTTCACTCCTAAACACATACTTAGGCTACTTTATCCACAATCCCACCATCTTGCCTCACTTGGGAACCGCTTCCACCTACGGTAGGCCCTCCGTCAGTCACGCACTGCAACAGTGCAGCGATGTGACCACCACTCAGGTCTACCAGCCCTGTGCGGACGCGCAAGACCCCTGAGATGCAGCCGAGACAGCTGCCCCACCCAATACGCAAAAATTCCGTCAACAACAATTGGCTGTCTGCGGAGCCTCTACGGAGGCAGAGGCTGGGACAGAGAAATCGCGTGACCGCAGGATCACTGGGAGATGATTGCTGCCTTGTAAATCATCCGACACACGACCACAAAACTGATCACCAATACTCGGAGAACAGAGAAAAAATCTTACACTTACTCCTGGATTCTACCACGCTGCCAGCGCACAAAGGTTGGGGGAGCATTATGAACAATCCGTAGGCCAGTAGCGTGAACAGCATCAGCAAGCCTGCGCCCCTTGGTATCTATGTGCAATGAACCCGTCATAGCGGTGACCATTAAAGTCACCACCAATAATTACCGGAGCCGGAAACTGGTTTAACCATGCAGTCCATTCGACAGTGATTGGAAGTCCCGTCGCGTAGAGGAACACCACAGACACCCAGCCCGTACCCATCCATACCTTCATAGCTACAGCATCTACCCCAGCAACCTCAAAGCTAACATCCATATGCAAATACATCGCGAGTGAAGAAAGAGACTTTGAATCCTGCTTGTTGATGAGTGTAAAAACCAAAACGTAAATTACAGAGATAAACTGTTCAAATCACTTGTTGATGGAAAACCATCTGCTGCGGGAAACATTAATGATGATTTGTCAAGATGAATTGCAAATATTGGCATGGAGATTGACAGAGTTAAGAGATATCAAGATGTAGATAGAAAAGAATGGGATTTGGACTTGACGGCCATAAACATGAAGTTGGATAGGTTATTGGTTGTAGTTCTGGACATGTCTTTACATGAAGCTTCAGTTGAGGTTGCGACGCAGCATCATCACCGTGAAATGCGACCACCTAGTGAGCATGTCGACTTACTCCTTACACAATCTTTAAGCACGGTTGTACAACCTCAGGTCCCAAACTGTAAGGAAAACAAAAACCCCAAAATTAAATCAAAAGAAGATACATGTAAATGTAAACATGGTAAAAGCACAGAAAAAAAATGGAGTACACCAATTAATATGCTGAGAGACACCTTATTCGTGTTTCTTGACTCCTTCAAGGAATTTATGGAAATCAGTTTATCAACCCTTGAAACTAAACTTGGGAACGTGGTAGTAAAGCAATCGGCTAGGTATTTAAACATACTTGATATTTTGTCAAAGACGGTGTGTGTGATGAGGCAACGATGCAAACCACCAGAATCTATTGTTGCAGGAATAAAAAAATTCAATGTAAACACAGTTCTACTGCAGTCTGAACGTGGAGGAGTCCAGGTGGCGTCTTTCCATATTGAACCCATTCGGCAAATACAAGACATGCATGTTGATAAGCACAACTGTGAAGCAAAACAAAATAGCTCCTTTACTACCCAAACATTGGAATCTGCAAAAGCTGAAAAAAAAATGTTGTGCAAACATTGGGCAAACTTGTAAGAAGAAAGCCATTGAAAATCATTTAATGTGGCTTGAGAAAAAATTCCAACTTGTGGAAGCCCAAATTTGTATACAAATTTTGAAAGAAATAAAGGTCACATGATACCGAAATCACACCATGAGCCAGACAGTTTACCGGCGTCATTAAGAAATAAAAGGGTTTTGGTGATTGGGGACTCGCATGCACGTAATCTACGACCTTGGAAAAATCTGGGTGACGCTCTTGTGTGGACTTACCCGGGACTTAGAGCTGAACAATTACCCGACAAATTGAATATGTTACTACAAAATGAACCAGAAAATCTTACAGCTGTACTGTGTGTATGTGGTAACAATGTCGAAGTGGATACTCCGAGGGATATTATTCAAAATATAAAAAATGCTGTCCTTATGGTGCGGAAGTTAAAACCATGTGCCAAGGTCATCTGTTGTGGCCTGTTACCCTAACCACGAAAAACAAAATACTCATAAGATTACGATTCACTTATATGTACAAACAGTGAGTTGTTTCGTATGTGTTCGTCACTTGATGTTGGCTTCGTTTCTGTGTGGAACCAGCTTCTTGATGGAAGAGGTAACTTTGCACGCGATGGAGTGCACCTAACAAGATCGGGGAAACTGATTTTGTCGAACGAGATTTCGCATGCAATTGCAAATCCTACCTATCAGGGAAACTGGGGTTTTTAAAGGGTGCACCCATGACATTAGATGCAAACCGGAATAGTCAGCTCTTGAAAACTATCGATTCGACAGGGTTTTTAAAGTGCGTTTTAATAAATGCTAGAAGCGTATACACAAATTTACAATCTTTTATCATACTACTATCATCTGAAACTTTTGATATAGTTTTGTAACCGAATCATGGCTAACCAACGAGCATACAGATAACCTGGTTGTGAGAGGATTGCCATACTCGATTATTCGTAGGGACGGAGGTAGTCGTGCACGTGGGTTGTTGATGGTGGTAAAAAACCATATATCGTGTAGAAGTGTTGGTGTTAGCAACAATAGCGAATCTTTATGTGTTGATGTACTTGAAGCTGGAGTTCGCTTTGTGCTTGGTTATTTGCCAGATAAATATTATGCTGATGCGGTCAGGGGTATATAAAGTGATATTGGTGACTAGTACCCAACTACGGTTGCTGAATTTATCGTTCTTGGAGATTTCAACATATCCTTTGTTGACTGAAGTGTCCCCTCGGCGACCCATAGGAACGATCAGTATTTTCTCGATTATGTATCGGAGCTGGGGTTGACACAGTTGGTGGGGGCCCCAACTAGGGGAAAAAATATTCTTGATTTAATTCTAGCAGAGACTAATCGAACAGTATTTGATGTAGAAGTACTCGATCATGAGTGACCACAACATGGTGGGTTTTAAAATGGCATGTGATATCCAAAACCCTACCATTGTTAAACAAACAACATGAACCAAAGATAAACTTTGAAGTTCGTAAATCGGAACTAAATAAAATTCCATGGGCATCAGAGTTACTCCAACATACTGATGTTGACGGGATGTATACACATTTCGTTTATCTTGTGCGTGTTTGTATGTATGGCAAACAGCAGGAAACACGCAAAAAATATAAAACAGCATCGTGCTATGAATAAAATATATGTTCCATACTATACAGGGTGTTCGGAAATTGGTGTCAAATATTTTGAGGGTCCGCT